>JARHVA010006663.1:217500-252500 GCA_037957365.1 Torreya grandis
TGAGAATCACCAATGAAAGCTACAATATTATAGGGCATCCCAAATCACAAAGGAAGTTATTATGTCGAGCAAGAATCAAGAAAGATTTAAGGAGGTAGCCAAACTTCCAATCATCTAATAAAGTGGGAAGATCATAGAAATATAATGATCAAGAGAGAGGAGAGAGGCTCAAATGAATGATAAATAGGCATATATATCAACCCTAATCTACCAAAAGACCAAAAACTAGTCATTTCTAACCATTTGGGACCACACAGGTGTCTTTTTCATGCATTTTGCCTAGGTCATGGTCTATGATGCAGATTTTGTGAAGGAAATGTGTGGCCTAGGCCACAAATTTCTTACATAATCTATGTTCAAGGTCAAAAGGATGTCTAGGGTAGTCAACAAGTCCTCAAAAAGGCCCCATTGGGTCCTTAGGGGCCTATCTAGCATGAGAAGAGACCAAGGTGGACTAGGGATGTGTAAGGGATGAGAATATCATGTGAGAAAGGTGAAAATTAGTGGAGAATGTATTAAAGTAGGATGACTCAGGTTGGTAGTCTACACTTGAGATGAGGTATAATCATAGGGAGGAGTAGGGTCATGGGAAGTATGATTACATATGCCCCTAAGGTATGACCAGTCAGTGTTCAAATGAACAAGGAGTGTTGTGAATTACTTAGAAGCCACACCAATACAAAAGAAATCAAGGATTCAAGAGATAAAATAAAACACTACCTATAATTTCTTGATGGATGGTGGTGGAAGAAGTTTATAGTGTGATCCATGGGTGAGACTGCAAATGTCTCAAAATCCAAAATCCAACTCTAGCTCTATCTCTAACTCCAGATCTAGCTCTAGCTCCTACAAAGAAGGGACACAAGTGATGTCATATCAAATAATACTATCTAGAATGACATTAACTAAGGTTTCAGCCCTAGTCTTCTCCCTATGAGGGATATGGATAAACTAGACATCCTCAAAAAAGGAGAGTAAATTGCATGCCAAATCAAAGAGGGGGTAACTCAGATCTACGGATGGACTAGAAATTGATGATTTGAGACATTACTAAGAGTTAGTTGGATAAAAATTGCACATAGCATGCACCTAACTCATAGTCATTGGTCAATGCACCAATGATTGCATGATACTCATTAGAATTATTCATCTCACTAATCGAGAAATGACCATCTAAAACAAGATCATGGCCCCATAGATCATTAATAACCTAAGTTATAGATGTTGGTCGTAGGTTGCATCATTTATGACCATTTATGTGAATCACCATTGAGAGGTACACCATGATGGGGGTTGAGGATGAAGGATTAAAAACTATAGAAAGGTTGTCTCAATGTAGAGTGAAGTAAATGAGTTGTATAAGGGAGTCAAAGAATGTAACCTAGACATAGCTAAAGTGGTTGACCAACACCATCCATGGGAAGAGGTAATTGTGGAAAGCGAGGGGAAGTTCAAAGAAGATAAAGACCAATCAACAAGACCAGAGCAAGTCTAAAGCCACCATAGCTAGATAATGCCTATAACCTACAACCATGAAATTTTTTTTTAGGGAGTTATAATGAATAAACTCTAGAAAATTAGAGAAAAAATTAACTTAAAAAAGCGTAGAAAGTAACTTATATCCCTAAGTGCTCATGAAATGGGGAATGGGCCTAGGAAGTTAGTAAGAACCTAAAAAAGGGTCTCAGGGATTGAAAAAGGGATAGACTAGGCCCAAATAATCCTTATACTAAAAAATTTGAGGCTTCAAATGTGTTTATAACATGCCAAAACCCATAAGATGGTGGTTTTACAATTTTAAATGCAAAAAGGGACTCACAAGGTGCATCCAACAAGGAGTGCATGAGCCTAATAACTCAAAGGACTTAGGGGTGAAAAATACCAAAATGGTCCCAAAACATACCCAAAGAGGCCTCAAAGATAGAAATAGACTCTACCATTTCATCCAAAATGGTCCAAAACCTCTAAGATGAAGGTTGTGGGGATCTTAGAGCAAAAATGGGGTTAAATGGAGGCTTAGAAAGGGCAAAAAAAAGGCTCATAGCCTAGGATTCGGCTTACTTAAGAAAAAATATGTCTTAGAACACTACCAAGCTATAGTTTGTCCCCAAAAACTGTGGCCTAGGCCAAAAAGGGCCAAAAAAAGCTCGAGGAGCCCAGAAAGACCCAAAATTGGCCCAAAAAGGAAAGGGAAGGGGGGATACAAGAAAATAATGTTTATTAGCATTTTAAAACATATTTTTATTAGTCCAATACAATAAAAAATTATTTTGGGTCATGTTTATCACTCATGCAAATGTGAAGAGGAGTCAAAGTACTAGAGACAAGAAAAACATCTCAACTGGTAGAGCCATCACTACTATATAGGATGAGAGAGTGTCTCAATGCCAACCATAATGAGAGGTGAAAAGGGGAATTAGGAGGCCTATGATAGATAAATGCTAGCTAAATAAGGTTAGATCAATTCATAAGCAACCACAACCACTAACCCACACCACTATAGGCACTACAGAAAAAGGAGAGACAGAGTTGGTAGAGGGATAGCTACCAACAAGCAGTAGCCCAACCAACTAAAATAATTAAAAGACTCTACTTATATCTTGAGGTGAATCCAAATAGGATTACAAATTACAGATACTAGTAAGGGTCTGATGATGGATGCCACGAGAGGGGAAATCCACCGAATGGGGGCTTGAAGAGGGTGTTCTAGTAAGCTGTGATGCTTACCAAAGCAAAATAGACCCAAGCCTGAGCCTACCCCCAAGGGAAGGCCACCACTTCTCCCTAAATATAATCCTTCCCTTGAGTTAGTCCATTTCTCAGCCTACAAATCATCCAAACAATAATGAAAAATGTGGGAGGAAGGAGATGGAGCAACCATATCCTTAAGTTCATCATTCATGACCCAAATATAGGAGTGTAGAAGGTGGTTTCAATATTGGTGAATGAGACCTTTTAACCTAAATAAGTGAGAGGATGATGGCACGTAGGATGCATGGAAAGGAGCTTCTTTCATGTTCTCCTCTCATTGATCAGGTTGAGTGTTATACCATGCATGGAATAGCACTTGAGATTGAACTTGGCTACTCTAGTAGCCTTAGTGGGAGATGTGTTAAGAAAGACAATACTCTAATGGAAAAATTATGAAGCAAGGGGATATTAATGTTTGGGGAGACATCTTACAAGAGGTATTCAAAAATAAATGACTTCACCTAGCATCATAAAGTTTATTAGGGAGTTGGCTAATGCACGTTAGACTCTAAAGGAGTGAATGTTGCTTGATAGTTAGCCAAATCGAAGCATTCATCCTTGAATAAGTGAGATTAAAATATGGGGGTTGTATGAGAATATATAAAACCCCAAGAAGAAATAGCCAAAGACTTTCTTGAGGGCTTTATCTTTGCATATAGCAATGCCTAGGGATTTGGGTTAGCCTCCAAGGTGTGAACCTCACCTTCATGCACAAAATGCACCATGTGAAACATGGTCGATGGGATGACCTATATGGTGGTGGTCCAAGGATGGCCAATAATCATATTGTATTATATATCAATTTTTAACACACAAAACTTAATTTAGACCACTTTAGGACCAAACTTGATGCAATGCTTTACATTCCCCACTAGCATAACTATATCATTGTTAAATCCAACACACCTATGCTAAGAATCAAAAAGTTTATTTTGAATAATCTTGAGTTCATATAATACATATAAAGGCATGATATTTAAATTGGATCTTTCATTGATAATGCACTTCTTAATGTTGCAATCATCAATCAAAGTATTGATGTAGAGAAGGAATCGAGCCCTCTTGGCCATAATTGAGGCATTTGGAAAAGTGGTTGGGTCAAAAGATAGAATAAGTGGATGAGGGTGCTAAAGTTTATCAGAGTTAAACAACACCATAATATCATCCTATAGTAGATCCTTGTAATAGGGACTAAGTTTATCAAAGATGAGGCCCCTTTGCTTAAGACAAAGGGAAAGCAGGTCTAAAATGGAGATCCTAGTTAAGAGGCCCTATAAATCCTCAATGATGGAGTAAGGATGTTGTCTAGACTAGGGAGGGATATTACACCAAAATTCAAAGTTGACTTTGGGATTCCCTGCCCCTATTGGCTAGATGGGAGGCCTATCACCACTAGTTTCTTTGATGGGATTGGTTGCCTGACCTAAGCACATGTTAACAAAGCACCATAACTAGTGGGATCAATATGAATAGTATTAATGACCTTAATACTCTCACTCTTGGATTTCCATCATGAGTTATCCTAAGAAGATCATTTAGGAGAGGTGGAAGAGTAAGAAGGAGAATGTGGGTTATTAGCCTTTGATTTCTTCTTTCTATTTTTCCTCTTCTCTTTATCATGGTCATGTAGAGTCTCCTTGAAGATGTTCAACTTACAATTAGGTTCTATAATAAGATAACTCTATGACTAAGGTGATGCATGCCCACCAAACTATTGGGAAACATAATTGGCATTGTCATGCTCATTCATCTGATAGTACTTGTAAAACTTGTTAGGGTCATAAGTGAGCAACATATATTATTTTTATAAGCTAGATTTAGAAACCTTCTTGTCAGATGGTTACTTTCTCATGTCATTTACCTCACATCTTTCCTTCTTGTCCTTCTTCTCAAGAGAAGAATTAGTGAGACCATCATTGGTCGTGTTATGATTATGATCATATGATGAGGATGAATTTTGGGAAGGTATAGGCCATATTCCTATATATACCTCAAATACTTTGATTTTTAGATAATAATAGATTCATCGTAAGAGGTGGGATCACACTTGAGGACCTTGAGGTGAACCTCCTACCTAAATGCTCATGTGAGCATATCATAAAGTTATTCATCTAAGAACTTGGTTTTGCACGTATGAACAACTAAACACCATATAAACATAAAATAAAAGTATGACTTACCTTTGGCCTATTACATGAAGGTGAGTGACTAGATTCTAAGGTTAAAAGGTTTGTAAATATCAAAATATTAGAGAAAATTATCCAAAAGAAGCTAAAAACTAGAGAGAATCTAGAGGCAAATTATGAAACCAAACAAGAGCTTTAGCTCATAGAGAATGAGAAAAAATATTCAACAACATGCCTTCATCCTATTCCCAATCCATACACACCATCATTAATGTTTTAATATGCTCTATAGGATTGGAGTCTTGAGTCCCATTGAACTTTGGCAGTTCAGGAATAGGAGTAGGGAGGGGAATAGCATGCACCCAATGGGCTAGAGGACTCATACAGATATCCTCGTAAGCATGGTTAATCATAGGTTGGTGATGACTTCCAAAAGGGGGATCATGATGGTAATGATGTTACATATGCCCATATGAATCATCATAACCATGGCCATAGAGAGCATGATACCGAAGTGGATCATGATAAGGAGGTCGATTATAATAGAAATCATCTCTACCATGAGGTGGAGAATGATCATAGGAAGTGAGATGATCCCTAAAAGCATGATGGGAAGACATGGAACACTCAGGGAAATGGTTATAATGATAAAAATATCCACGATTTTGGTCACCTACCATCAAAAAAGGATCAACCAGTGGTTACTAAGACTCATGATATGCATCTCATAGATCTCTAGTCTACAAATGGTGATTGAAATCAACATGCTCATCATAAACTCTGAAGGAATGGATATGAGGATGAGAAGAACATTCATGGTGAAGATATCTTTTTTAGTGGGAATACCTATGATCCACATTATGGACATGAAAATGTTTTTATAAGAGAGTTTCTTTTCAAGAAAGAGGCAGTGAACTCATGCAAGAACTAGTTAAGGTAATTGACACTGAATGAGTATAACCTCTGTCTCCAAAACATGCATGTCATCGACTCCTAGTGGAGAAGGATGTACTTAATTAAATTTAAGATGTCTATGGCAATCATAAATGATTGTATGTAACTCATCTAGTCCTAAACGGTCAAGAAGATCTTCAAAACCTCGAATGGGTGAGTGAGATGCAATACAAGGATGAGTAAAAACATCCTCAGATGAATCAAGTTTGAATTGGTGAAAAGGAGATCAAGTTCATTGGTTGTAGCCCTACAAATATTTTTCCCTTTTAATTATGAGAAGGTATAGACTACCATGCTAGGTCAAGGGAGGCTCTTGGATCGTGTGGTGTCTATGGCATTCCATTGTAGTTGTAACTTGTTCATGAGTGAACTCAAGGATGAGACCATAAATCTAATGAGAGTGACATCCAAAGAGTGGGAGGTTAGCCATGGGTTAAATGAAACAAGAGCAATATAGGAGACAATAAAAAAGGAAAACCATAGGAGACCAATAAGGAGATTAAAACAAAACCAAAGCAGAATACAAAAACCTAGGCAGGATCTAAAACACAACTGAAAGCAAAGCCCAATAGTTAATTGAGGGGATTGGGATAAAAGAGCTCTAAATAGGATATAACTAATTTGAAACCATTTGTGTGGTCCCACCAGACATACCATTATGTATATCCAATAATTTTAGTGTAACCACCAATGTTTTGCAGGGTGCTAAAACAAACCATTAAGAGGTTAGAAGGCTTAGGGGTTCTATAGGCTATAAGAGGTCTATAGTGGCTATCTAATTTTCTAGCTTGCACCAAGCTATAGACAAACTTGTAAACTAGGTTAGCACTAGTAAGAATTAATTCAAAAATTACTCATGAACCTCTAGCCAGTCTAACCATAATAAAGCAAGTGGTTAAAACTATACTAAAAATTGCATAAACAAGAAAGAAGCAATAATGTTGAATGAAATAAAATAGGCAATGAAATATAAATCTAGTAACTAAATCACATTGAGGCCAAATGAAAGACATTTTGGGAAATAAATATTTTATCAATAAAGGGTTCGATTTCATGCCTATTATATATTTGAGCTATCTTTCAATGCAATACTATTGTTTTCTAATCATGTTATGTTCTAGTTCAAGCGAGAGAGGGAGAGAATGTTTGATCAAGTTTTCTAGTGTGTTTTGCACATGTATGTCTATACTATGCAATGAATAAGGGTTCCAAAGAGAAATGGAATGCGAAAATGGAATATTTCAAGAAATGAAAATATTCTTAAAACATATACAAATGTAATAAATTTTGGAAGCTACTCTGAGAAATATACAAAACAACTATTTTACTAAAACAATTAAAACCATAGCATATACACTACACAAACAAAGGATTTTCACTTTACAAATAAAATTTCCATTAAATAAGGCTTGAAGATGAAGTTTAGATGTTTTACCATCTAGGAATCTAAGTTGGGAAGCAATGTAGGAGGAAGACCAAGCTAGGTGCAAGTTGAAGTCCAAACCAAGAGCCAAAAGCTATGGAGGAGGTGAAAGAGAAGACACCAATCTATGAAAGAGTTAATGCAAGGGTCATACAAAGTTGAAATGGAGTTTTTAATGAGTAAGGAGTAACCCAAAATCCTTAGGAACACTATAAATATCAATGAGAAACACCAATGGATGTTGTAATAGTATAGGGAATCCCTAATCACAAAGGAAGCTATTGTGTCAAGCAAGAATCAAGAGATATTTAAGGAAGCAATGAAACTTCCAATGATTTGATAAAATGGAATGATAAAGATAGAGGATTAAGGATTAAATTAATGAGAAATGGGAATATATCTCAATTGTAATCTTCCAAAAGACTAAAAACTAGCTATTATAGTCATTTGGGACCAAACATGGGTCTTTTTCATGCATTATGCCTAGGTCACGACCTAGGACACAATTTTTATGAAATAAATTTGAAGCCTAAGCCATAGGTTTCCTCCTTAATCTATGGCCTAGGTCAAAAAAAGTCCTAGGGTGGTCAACAATTACCCAGAAGGGCCTTACAAGGTCCCTAAGGGGCATTTCTAGCATGAGAAGAGACCAAGGTGGACTAGGTATGTCTCAGGGATGAGAATATCATGTGAGAAAGGTATAAGTGAGTGGAAAATGTTTCAAATTAGGATGACCAGGTTTGGTAGTATACATGTGATCTGATATAAAATCATAGGGAGGAGTAAGTTCATAATAGGTACAACTATAATATCCATATGCATAATGTCACAAAGTAATTCATCCCTATAGCTACCAATATGAAAATCAACCTTACATTACTCATTGACTAGTACTTGATACCATTTTTTGTAGCCAAGATACTTTGTATGGTGTAGAATATATAGATATTTTCAATCCTCATTTTTTCAATAATTTATGAAGAAACCAAGCTATCTATACTACCACTTTCAATGATGACTTTAAAACACTTACCTTTATATTTACATGTAGTCCTAAAGAAGGTATTCCTTTGGTTGGTTTCTTCACTTCTTTGTTTGGTTTTAGTTGTACTCTATTCATCAATAAAGACTATACCAATTTAGGTTCTTTCATAGGTGATGGCGATACTCCAATTTATTCTTCAGCTAGAATATTTTATTATTACCTTTATTCTTGTATGGTTAGTTTGTGGGTTCTCGACATATTCGTATGACCTATAACCAACATACTTCTTACTTTTGAAACATTTTCCCCAAAATCCTCTTCCTTTACCTCTTGTGTATGGTATTCTTCATTTATATGAGTAACCTCATCTTATATTGTTATATTGACCTTGAGAGTTACTTGCTTCTTCATTATGAACCTGTAATTGACTTTTACCACCTTGTTGTCCCCTATATCTAAAATTTCTGCCTCTTCCTCTATATTGTTAAATTTGTCTTCTATCCAACTTCTCTTTTACCTTGAAATCAAAATGATACGCCTCTTCCACTAATCTTGGAGACAAAAAAAATATTTCATCCTAAATATTGAACCTCAAACCACTGATATATCTTGTTATTTTCTTAACATCCTCTTCTACATGACAAGTTATAATTGTAAGCTTGTAAAATTCTTCAGTCTAGTCCTTCACACTCAATTATTTTCTCTTCAATTTTTAGAGTTTCTTAACCAAATTTTTTTGTTAGTCTATAGTCATGAATTTTGATTTTATTTTTTCTACCATTTTATCCCATGACTTGATTTTCTCTTTGCCATTTTTCTTTCTTTTCTCTTGGACATTATCCCACCAAAGAGATACAATAATTTCAATATTATACAAGAAAATTTGACCTTCTTGTCTTAAAATATTCATTCAGAATTAAATTATTTATCCATTTCATATATCTAATCCAGAATTTATTTAACATTTAGACTACCTCTGTATACTAGAACCTCTAGTTTGGGCTTCGATCCTATTTCTATAACTGCTTTCAAGAGTCTTTCTTCCATTCTTTCTTCCTCTTCTTCTTTTGAAACCTCTACTTGTGGTTATTCCTCTCCTTTAATCATATAAAATTTAACAACACATATTATTTAATTAATTTTTTTAAATCCAAATATGCTTTCAAGTTTATTATCTCCTCTAACAATACATCACCTGGTTGTCTTCTTGGACCTCCTCTAGCACCAGCTCTAGCTACTCCTCTAAGTGTCATTTTGTATTTATTGAAAGTTTATTTTTGACACCCTAATATTTGATATTACTAATTAAATTTTTATCATTAAATCATCTTGAATTAAAACAAAAAATCTAATTTGATACCAAAAACAATGATGGAAGGATTAAGGAAGAATAGACATTACAACTTAATGAAGAGAGAGATCAAAGAAGATTAGGCCTAATAACTTTATTGATAGTAAATAATAATTAAAAAAGGAATATTTGTGCATAATATTATATTTAACATTAATTTTATGTTATATAAGATCATCATGTTGGGCTACACTTTCGTTCAAACTAGAAAATGTAAGAAAAGATGAAAATAGAGTTTTTAGACCTTAAAATTAGGCTTGTAGATTTAGCTTATTTAATAATTTTATATTTATTCATCCTAAAAACATTAAATTAAATTAAAAACTCAAATTTAACGTAATTAATATCTCTAAAAAATTTCATTTAATTTGGCTAGGTCATTTTCAAATTATGATGATTTTAGTGTTTCTAGTGCTCTAAATAGGCTTTATTTTAGATCTACAATCTGAGATTTTTAAATAAATTGAGATATATAACTAAAAAATACTTTAAAATAATTTTAAACTTTATAATAATCTTAAAAAACATTTCCAAAAATTTAAATTTAATGTTAAGTGTTCATTTTCAAGTTATCAAAGTTTTAGTACACTAAAACCCTAGTTAATTGTGTACAAGTCGAGAACATAAAATCAATAGAAAATTGAATTTAAAGTCATGTTATCAAATATTTATTATTTAAATAATTTATTCACACATAAATATTAATATTTAACCCACTTTTTAACCTTGAAAAAACTTGAAACATGATGAAAATAAACTTTTCTTGGTTGTAGATGCATTTTTCTTAACTGTAGAAAACTTGTACTTATTATTCGAGCCTGTAATATGAACGAAAAAAATAAATAAATATGGTAAGAAATTAAAAAATACACCAAATTACATGTGATATATTATTTAATTTATAGTAAGTAAATCAATAAAAACCTTCTTTTCATTGTTTTAGTGCAAATGTATTACATAACCATGACAAAAAAAACCTATTTTTTAGAACTTCCTCATTATTTTCTTCAAATATTGAATTTTAATTAGTATATATTATTATTTATACTCATTAAAACTTAATCATATCCTCATGATTATATTTTTCATTCCAGATATTCCTAAATTATCTAACTAACTCATAAAGTTGACCTATGCCTTTACTCAAGATAAAAACCTTGGTTGAGTTTGACATAGTCACTTATGAATTATGACAATTGAATTTTTATAAAACATTTCCAAAATCCTAATTTACCCATTCATGAAGTATCATGACAAAAAAAAAACCTTAGGAGATGAGAAAATTTCTTAAAACATCTTATACACATTCAAAAACTCAAATTCCTAGTTTTGGTGGGAAAATTGAAAATAAGCAAAAATACAAAAACAAAGCAAGGTGAAGCATGTAAAAAATTCATAGAGACAAAAATATTACCTCCTAAATCTATCAAAGAAAAAAATTATAACAAAAAATTAATTCTATCACATCATCTTATGACTATTTATAGAATCTTAACATGGAAATGTGACATGAGCCGCATTCTTACTCAGTAATTTGTTTCTTTGGTTCATTACCTTGAACTAATTACTTTTGGATTAATTATATGGGTTACATATTTTTTGGTGTATAAAGGAATATTTTTTATAGTTTTTTCTTGAGATAATTACTTAATTTTGGAGATATAATTATCACATTGAGACCATGTGTGAGGGTTATTTAACATGGTAGTGAGTTGCATGTTATGAATGAACATTTAGCTAGTCATATGTTCATAAAAATTTGATTTTATCAAAAACTAAAAAATATTAGGGTATGGGGTCAATTTTATACCTCACAAGTATTATGTTTTTAATTCATAAACTCAAAGGAAATGAAATGGGTGTGAGTGCCTAAAGCTAGAGAGTCATATATTTAATCTCAATAGGTAGCACCAATTCCTATGCTTATAATGTACTTGCACTTATGAAGAAATGAAAGGTCTCTTTCATGAGTAATAAATAATTAATTATGATTAAAGATAAGACTTGCTTTATTTATTGAAATATTTAATGTATGTTTCCATCATGGTATATTTTGGTTAAGCTTGGGATAATTCTTAAATTATAATTGTAGAATCATTATGGTGTGATCACTTAAGACCAATATTGAACCATTTAATCCTAACAAGTAGTACCATTTTAAATGCTTATGATATCTCTACTATTCACTTTATTGTGTGAATTTCTCCTCGCATGGTTAGCAATGAACCCTTACATGGTGGTCATTATGATGATAGTGTTGGTTATTATGATGTGGTTCCCTTATCTTGTACCATAATAAACATGATGGTGATTATTCTACATTAATGCAATAATGTTCTTATATTGATTGATGATTCTTTAGTCACATGCTAGTAGTGGGTAAGTGTAAACACTAGAATTGGAAGATTAGGTTGTATGCTATATTACCCTTTATTTCCTTATGACGTGTGATCATTTTAATCCATCAATATGGACTATCATGTTATCTAAATGTATTTGGTGCTAAATAACAATTATGGTATGGAATTAGTCTCTTATATATATAACTTAATTGTATCTTATACCTCAATATAATGACACTATTTCTATTATTAAATACTTTATGATGAGTGGATTGGAGGTAATAAGTAAAAATATATTATCTAATATCCATGAATGATCAGTAAATATTAGCATTTCAAGTATATTCTAGTTGGTCTCAAAACATATGAAGTTAAGATGGTTATGTCATATGGTTTCATCTTTACCAAAAAGCTAAGCATGTCCTAAAATATTTAAAGAGGATGCATGGTGTCATGACCAAAAACATAGAGATTCATCTTAGGAAATATTGACAGGTAACATAAATTAAGATGTTTAGTGTACCATGGGTTGTAATTAATTTTTTGGTATCTTATCATGATGGTAAAATATTCATACATGTTAGATCTGCATTGATGATAAATATGAACATTAAGAAATGCATATCTTACCTAGTGTTATAAAAAACCATGGGGTTGATATTATATTAAATTAGCTATTATTCTCACCTTTACAAGTATATTAATGTTTAACCTAAGGGGTTGGTCACTAGGGTTGCCTAACCTTTTATTCTTTACTGACTCGTATGCAATTATGGCAGTTTTGTCAAGAGGTAACTATTTACTCACCTTTGACTTTAACACATACTCTAATAAAGGAACATGGCACTTAAGTGGGGTTAAAGACTACTATATCACCTATGAAGAAGATAAGTGTTACATATAAATCTTGTATTTTATCTATGTGTACTTATATGCTGATACACTCAGAACCACACATTCTTTAATGGAAACATGGTTCCTTATATAAAATTTTATTAGTGGTTACCTTTCTCTAAGCAGATTAATACATTTAGCACAGTTTTAAGTGCAAGAAAAATATTTTGTGAGAAATGAGATGTTATTTGTATCAATAAGTTTTACCATGGTCCCTATATGTAGTCTTGTTTTCACTCTAATAACATAATCCAAAAAAAATTTAGGGGTTGTTTCATCTAGTATCAAAGTAGGGTTTCTAATCTAGGGAAACTTTGGGACTTGAAATTTTTCTATTAAATAACTAATAATTGTTTCATTTGAGCATGATTATGACATGATATTATAAGGGCACTTAGCTCATGTGCTAAATTGAATAATGATCTATTCTATAATACCGAGGTGCTATAAATTTATTCACCTCTTTGGAATTAATGTACATGTGGAAATCTGTAATTTTATATAGTAACACTATGATACCTATCCATAGACATGGTTGTGTCAACCCTTCTGGAATTGAGTCATGTTGGGGCAAGTACCACCAATTAAATTTTGACTTTTTTGGGTAATTCAATAGGAGGTTAATTATAGCCACTTCGCCCTTGGAAGCATAGAAATGATGTTTGATATCTATTATTGACTTATATGGGCAAGTCAATAGTAGATGCTAAGGACATTATGACCTTGGGAATATTAGGGGTTTGGATTAAACTTGGAGGGATGAATAGGGTGAGAGTATATGATTTACTCAGGTAAATAAATAAATATTTGGATCTTTGATTCTAAAGCGATCATATTTAAACCATTGAAAAACATTAACCAAGAATGATTTTTGATAACCATTCCTATTCATATGGTTGAGAACATACGTGAATTTATTCAATAAATTAAATTAAAAAAATGCATCATTAAGAGCTAAATGAGTTGTTTTAAATGATGGGTTCCAATGACCATCACAAATTTCTATAAAAATGTTAGAGCTTATTTCTTCCAACATTATCAATGCCGAGTTTAGGCATAATATTGGTGATACCCTCATCGATTATAATTAAGGCTTGATTTTGATGCCATTATTCTAAGATAACCTAAAGGAACATGTTAGAAGATTAGCAGGTTTTTCAATACCTTCTATTCTGATATTTTTGCACCTACTATGCATGATAACTAGTTCTAAGAGCCTTGTTCGAATGTGCATAAATTTTTATTACCACTATAATCCATGTTGTAGTCAAAAAAATTATAATGGCATGCTTGCTATCATGATTTTGATAAGGAGTAATTTTCTATGTTTGATGTTTCTAAACTAGTTCAATTAGAACACAATTGTGATGTTAACTAATTCTTCTTTGAATGGTAAAAAGTGTACTTATGAAGTACTAAAATGATATTATATTTTTGTGAAGTGAATACTTTGATCTATTGTACATTTGGGTTTTGATAAAATCTTAATGCAAAAATTTTGAGCTAATATAACACTCTTTTGATAAGTGGTATTAAAATTAGTAAGATTTCTCAAAAAGAATATGGTGCTCATGGTTTGGAAAAGATGTTACAAGGAAAATTCACCCTTGAGTGGTATGAAGGTAACCCTTAATGGATTATAATTGGATGTTGTGTGTAAAAGGTCAAACATGTTTGTTATGTATCAAAGATTTGGTTGATTAGATGTAGCCATGATATAATTTATAGTTGAGATGAGTTCTTATCAAGCAATGATGTCCTATATAATAGAATCATATGCATAATCAGTAAGGCTATATTTGCTAAAAACATAGGCATGTCTAGTTTGAAAGTGCCAATGTGATGTGAATAAGGTAACATTGGTTATGTATTTATCTAGAATCAATATTATGTAGTAAATATTTTGTTTTCTTATAAAGCATACTAAAATGTATGTTGATTAATCAAAAGGAGCAATGTGAAGCCCTGATCAGGGAGTGTAAAATCCTAGGTACCCACTTAACTCTTTAAAAGAGTGATAAAGGTTAGGTGAATGCCCTCATATGGTTAACAAAAATTGGAGGCATTGGGATCTCGAGACCATCGTGTGAGCTCACAAGAAAATAGAAAACATGTTATAAACCTTGGGGGTCACATGTGATTACTTGGAATGGCTTCTCCAATTCTTAGTGTGGTGGGTTCATGACACTACTTTAACTCATGAATGTTAACTATTGAAAAATAAGTAGCCATAAAAGTATGGATTACTATCCTTTGCTAACATAATATGATGAATGGTAATGAGGTTATGCACAAGCATAATGCGTGTTGTGGAAAACACCACTTTAGATCTAGAAAATTATGTTGGAATCTAGTTGGATTCGATTATTTCAATTGTTATAATTACAATTTGTAGATTTCTGTGATAACATCTCCTTGCCATAGAATTTAATGAATATCCTAAAATTGTCCATTATCAAAATATTGATCTTGAATTCAAAAGTTAAATTAAAAAACTTATGAGTGTTCTTATTTTGTATGCGTTAGCAGCTATAATCTATGCTTGAAGTACTAAAAGAACTTTATTTGGTATCATTTAAGGTGAAGTTTGATCACCATAGCCTGGAATATTTATGTTTTAGGGATGGTTTAAATTGAATGCCCTCATAGTTGATTCAAAATTGGTAAGTTCAAAAGTGTTATGCTAAAAACAATAGTTTGTTTTTGAATTCTATTATAAGTTAAGAAAAGGTTTGGGACTATAACGACTATTGCAAAGACCGTTTATGATTTTTCTAATGAAACATATGGCCTTATGTGTTATAAAAATATAAAATATGCACCCATGTTTGGATAATTTCATAATTTAGTGTTGAAAAAGTGCATATAGCACCACATTTTGCTCAGGATGGGGTTACAAAGGGACACTTGAGCTGAAAAGATGTTTTTATATCCTGACTTAAAGAAACACTTGGTTATATAAAGGGTAGTAATTGGAATTTCAATAAGGTGAGGCTGAACATTGTCACCCAAAATTTTTTTACATCCTCATGTTACACTAGGAGAATTTTTTGTGAAAAGAGTGATTCATGGTAAGAAGAACATCGTTTTGGGTAGCATTATCCTTGATTATTTGACTAGTCACTAGGATGTATCCTCTCTAATAGAGGTAATATGTCATGACACCCACTATTGATACATTAAAGTGGCTACTTGATACATTAATATAGCATAGGTTTCTTGATTTTGGTTGGCATTTTGGTTCATTGCTAACATATGTTGATTTTTATACAAATTCTATGATTTTGATCATTATGATTAGTAGTTATGATTTTGATTCACTATAGTAGTAGATGATTAATTATTTAGTGTTATAATTAATTCATAAATGTCATGTTTAATATTTTTCTTAGTCATAGTCACATTATTGTTGACATTTTTAACTTGTTGAGATACTATTGATGCCCCATTCTATGGCTATAGGAACAAGTCCATGAACTAGGCTCGATAGTGGAATTTTGATAGCTAGAATAATAATAGAGAGGTTAACAAGTAGAATAATTGATACTAACATGTAAAAAAATGAGTTGTGATGGAAATATTAATATTTTAGTTATTTTTTGAGTTTCCTTTCCTTGTTTTTTATCTTTTAGACTATTCTTTTATCTTACATGGTGTTCCCATCTTATCTTATGTTTTGGACTTATTGTCATTGTTGTATGCATTTGATGTATACTTTTCCCTTACTTTTGCAAGTGATATTTGAGTTTTATATTTATTTATTTTTATTTATGGGCTTAGTTGTATCCTTGTGTAGACTTATGAGTTTTAATTGAATGTTGTTGGGTTTTATACCACCTACCCTCATTGATTTCTTTATGTTCAGTAGACCACCAATGTTTGGATATGTCTTGGTCCATGGATGCTTCAAGATTATTTTTTGCTTTGTTATGTTGGATATACCTTTGAATTTCCATGTGGTGGCTTAGAAGTGTGCCACATTGAACTTGGTAATTTTATTGATTAGACCTTAGACCATGTAGTGGTTGGCTTACTTGTTTATTATTGGTAGTTATCATGATGTCTTAGGACCCCATGTGGACTTGAATTTGACATAGGATTCATTATGAATTTTTGGATTTTTGTGAGGTTGACATTATTTTATGTTTGTGTGGCTCAACCCATAAATCTCCACCATCAAATCTTTCCTTGGAAACCTTAAACTTTGTGTTGGGTGTTGGATGGTTTGACCCATTCCGAAAGGGGTGATGGTGTGTTTTGGGGAAAAGAAGGGAAAGGATTTCAAGGATTGTTGATCTATTCAGTGGGAGTGTTGGGTATTTTAATCCCTCATGTAAATTTTGGTATCACCTAGAGTAGAGATTGAGGGAAAATATTGTGTAGTTGTGTCAGCCAACGATGCCAATGTCCTAGGGGGAATTTAGTCCATGGTGGAGAGGAGAATGGCATGGTGGTGGATCAATTTTTATGAGAATAAAAAATATGAAAAACATCAATCAAACTATTGGGGAAAGAACCCAATATTTTGTCTTCACGGTGGCCTATAATTTGCAAGAAAGTGAGTTTTGTTTTGAGCAAGCTTATGGGTTTCAATTTGGAGGTTGTATGGTTATTTTAATTATGGGTATTTTTTATTATTTATTCATTGATTTTTATGGACAAATGAGGTTCATTATGAAGTTTTGAGACTTCTTGATGGACTTCCAATGTAAATGAATTGATTGCACTCCATTTTTGACTTTGTGGGTTTTGGTTTTAAAACTATGTTATTTTTATTTTTGGTTGGCCTTTGTGGGTCTTTGCCTACTATGATCTGTTAGTTCCATTTTGAGGAAGGTTTATAGGGTTGGGTATAATATCTTTATGAAAGATTAATATCTATTTGGGTAGGTTACATTGTAATGTCTATTTTTATTTTATTTTACCCTAGATGGATGATACAAGTTATAATGATGTTTGGGTATTATTAAATTTGTGGATTGATTTTGTTATACTCAGTTTAGTTGTACTTTATAGATTGTAATGGAATCAAATTATTAATCTTTTTTGTTTATTTTACCCTGTTTGGGTATGGGAAATATGAAAGTGGGTTTTCATTCGTACATTTTCTAATGATTTCATGCTTATATCAAACCTAGGGGTCAATTTTAGCATTGGGATGTGTATTTATCCATTGGAAGATTATGGTGACTGCATTTAAATTCCTTTAAGGTATTATAGTTCATTTAAAATCTTGAATTATACCCTCCATATATTTGATTTCTTGTGGGTTGTGTGTAAGCATTTGGAATGGTTATTAGGTGGTGTTTTATTTTATCTATATTTTTTTTATAAATATTGGGGTTGGTGGGTCCTAGGACCTATAAAAAATTGGAAACCTTATTCCAAAGAACAAGAACCATCAACCATAGGATTAAATACCTATGGTAATCATGGTCATGTTTCATTTAGGACACTACCAAATAAAAAAACTACAAAAATGACTGAAATAAAAAAAATTCTAAACACAACTGAGTCTCACCCTTATTTTCTTTATTATGAGTGAAGTATCCTAAAAGGGGAATCATGAATGAGATGTCATTTTTTCTTACTTCTTACTACAATCCAATCTTATTATTTACACAGAATACTTGAATCCATACTAGAGAAAACACACAAATCTAAAGGAGAGCCTCTAAAGGCCTTGTCTTAGCTGACCCAACATCCTTATAAATTTTAAGTGAAGTCATAGTATGAACTAGACATGATTTTGAATCCTCCTCATCAAACGATTTTGAAACTACACATGAAGGCAAAATATTACTGTTGTCCAAAAAAATTATAAGAAGATCATCACCTACCTCCTTATACCATGAGGAATCAATTCTACACTTGGAACTCTGATAAGAATCTGATAAATGTCTAATTTTGAAGCATTTCCAACACCTGAAGGGAATCCCCTAATAATCAAGGGTTTGAGACTAGAAACAATCATTGAATTTTGACTCAATCATTACTAGAAGGTCTTGATAAATATCAAAATAAACAAGAATCTTGGCAAAGGTTTTTTGAGATAAGTTAGAGGTAGAATCATAAATTTCCATCATATTACCTAAGGTTCCACTAATAGCCGAGAGACAAGCATCTAATCAAAATTAGAGTGGAAGATAAGGTATATGCACCCAAATGGGTCTTAGAGAGAGATTTTCAACCAAAGAATTAAAATATGAAAACTTGGTTTTAAAAGGAGAAGGTGTTGATCACATATTCAAGATTTGGCCTGAATGATTTTATCATGATCAACAAGAATATCAAAAACCACAATGAAAAATTCTGTAGCACATGGATTGATTTCAAGGTTTTCCTCAAAAATAGGCCACCACAATTCAAATATCCACTAATGGAGGGCCATAAGGGTGAACCAAAACCTATAATATTTTCACACTTAACCCATGGCCACAAACCAATCCTCATTTTGAAGCACCTCATAAAGAGCTCCCTTGTCAAAGGAAATAATAGGTGAAGCATTTGTAATCCCTAGATGCAAACACATATTTTTCCTTGGCTACTTCACCTATGGAGCCATTTTTCACAAAAGGAAAAATAGTTTCATGGAATGCATCCGTAATAAGAGTGGATGAAATATTCGTAGCTTTAAAGTCTTACATAAAACACCCTCCAACATCCCCCACACCTTCCTTCCTTGATAATCCACTTGCATTGGGAGGTGTATGAAACTCCCCCTTACCTATCATTTCACCTAACGCTCCATCCATGTGCAAGAAAACCCTAGTGATGGAAAGTTTCACTCTTCATCAAGATTTATGGCTAGGTATTATTAGATTATTATGGAGAGTTATATTAAATCAAGCACTCAAGTCCATTTTATTTGAAGGTTATTTTTTTTGTGCTTAGTCTTTTAATAATGTGGACTACATATTTTAATAACCTAGATCCATGTGGTTAATGGTGTTATCTCTATCAAAAAAAATTATTCATTTTACATGAATGGGATATATTGTAATGATTTAGGAATTTATTGTGGCATTAAATATTCATGTTTTGGAGTTTTTATGAACTACACCATTCTTTGGACTTGACTATATTTTATATGACTGCTATGTCAACTTGAATTCCCCATTGGATTTATGTTTTAGTTAAAGTAACTCTATCAAAACATTTTTTATCTATTTTTGGTTATCCTTTTATGAGCATTCATGGTTTCATGAGAAGTTATTTAACAATGGTAAAAAAATTGTGATGTTCCAAGTATGGAGGCTTAAGATTCATAGATTAAGACTAATCACTAAATTAGTTTCCCTAAGTTTGAATCTAATATCAATATGATGTGTAGAAATAATTATGCTTCTTTTGGATACTTTTTTCTTCCTTGGTTTATATGGGACTCTTTGGTGTTAAAGGGAGGTTACCCCTACTAGTGTCAGTTAGGGTTTTGAACCTACTAGTCTTTGTTGCTTGATAATTTTGTTATATGCTCTTTTGAAAACTTACATTTAGCTTAGAACACCTACATGCTCATAACCTCTTATGAAACCTAGATTCTTAATTACATAATCTAGCTAATGGATTGGGTGGTTGGGGCCACTAGATGGATAGGCTCATTAGAATGGGCATGTGGGGTTTGGATTCTTATATTTGTTGTATTTCATGCATTTTCATGTTGATGGTACTATCGATTGATGATATTCTCAATGCATAAATTCATTTCCTAGTTATGGATTTGTTACAATAGTTTTGCATATTGTATTTAAATTTATTTAGATGCACTTGAGACTTGTGTCATTATCCATCATGTGTAAATTAGCATTGTTTCATTAGTACTCCTATTATATATGAGTATTATGTCAAGCATGTGTCCCCAAGTATCATAATAATATTTAGATATTGATTAATAAGTTTCATTAGTCTTATTTTATACTATGTAAATCTAGGTTTCCTTACTATGACATGAGTAGTAATATTATGCTTGGATGCTCTTTTTGAGGTAGTAATGATTTTGGTAAAAAGTAATATACTACAATTCCTTCTTTTTTCATATGTCGGATATTTTGATATTACCTTTGATAGTTAAAAATATAATGCTAAACTTGTAGGGTCTTGATTACTTACAAAGTATATATCAATGCATGTTAAACCTTGAATTGAAGACAACAATTGTAATTGTAGATAAATAACATATATGTGCAATTTTTATATGTGTTCATGCATAATTCAATTGGATAAAATTGTGATGTTTTGTGATTCAAAAACAAGGGATGTTTGGTCTCCATATAATAATAAGAGATATAGTAGTTATATTTAATTATGAATTACTGGTGGTGTGAATTAGATAGTATGATAGTTTCTTATGATGATTAATTAGTGTTAGGTTGTACATCCATTTTGATGATTACCTTTAAGTGGTATTTGATAAACAAAGTCATACTAGATTTCAACTCTTACAATTGATTTTTAAACTACCTCACCAAGAGGTTTTATATATACATGTCTAGCTATACTATTGACCATGGTAATAATGAGATTCATGGTTAACCAATTTAAATGTTATGATTTTATTCTCAATTGTATGTTATTGCCAAAGTAATTTGATAAAGTTAGACATTTTACATAAGTTCTAGATATCCAAAATTGACTTGTAGAGAGATGGAGATGAATGGATATCTAGTCTTTCATATGTTGAGACTTAACCATGATTTGGAAATCAATCACATTACTTGAAATTGATGTTCACATGACTTGAAATATCATTATTTTCATTAATATACATTCCAATGGGCACATTCTTCAGGTTTGTAGTGATTAATTAGTATTGATTTTCCCCTTCTATTCACAAATAAAATACAAGGCTTATGACTAGTTATAAAATATTAACATGGAAATTCAACACAAGTCATATGCTTACTCAATGATTTTTTTCTCTGGTTCATTACCTTAAATTCATCAATTGTGGATTGATGATATGTATTACCTTTTTATTGGTTCATCATGGCACATTTGGTATATTTATTCTCAAGCTAATTGCTTAATTTTTCATGTATAATTTTCACCTTAAGACCATGTGTGTGAGTTATTTAACATAGTAGTGGATTTAAAGCTATGAATGAACTTTTACTGTTCATATGTTCATAAAAATTTGATTTTGTCATAAATGGGAAAATATTAGGGTATGGGTTAAATTTTATAAGTCATAGGTATAATGTTGTTAAGTCCTAACTCAAAGGAAAGGCAATGGGTGTGATGACATAAAGATAGAGAGTAAGATATTCAATCTCAGTAGGTAGCACCAATTACTATGCCTATAATGTACTTACACTTCATGAATAAATGGAAGGTGTCTTGCGTGAGTAATAAATAATTAATTATGGTTAAAGATAGAACTCAAATTATTAATTGAAATATTTGATGTATGTTTTCATCATGGTATCTTTTGGTTAAGCTTGGGATAATTTGTAGGTGCTAATTGTATAAGTACTATGGTGTGAGGACATAAGCCTAAAATTAAACCATTTAATCCTGGTAGGTAGTACCAGTCCAAATGCCTATGTTATCTCTATTATTCACTTTATTATGTGAATGTATCCTCACATGGTTAATAATTAACCCTTATATGGTATTCATTATTATGTTAGTGTTAGTTATTATGGTGTGGTTCCCTTAGCTTGTATCATAATAAACATGATGGTGATGTCACAATATGAATGAAATGACATTCTTATATTTATTGATGATTCTTTATTCATATGTTAATGGAAGGTAAAGGTTTAACTTTAGAATTGAAAAATGAGATTGTTTTCTCTAGTACCCCTGATTTCTTTATGAGGTGTGGTCTTGTTACTCCATCAATGTGAACTATCATGTTATCTAAACAAATTCAGTACTAAATAAGAATTGTGACATGGAAGTAGTTTTTTCTATAGAGGTTAATTATATATTATCCCTTGATATATTGACACTATTTTTTATTAATTACCTTTTTACAAGTGGATTAATGGTAATAAGGAAAAGGATATTATCTCATCTGCATAAAAAGTTGGTAAATATCAACATTGTATGTATATTCTGGTTAGGATTAAAATATATGAATTTTATATAGTTACGACATATGGTGTTATATTTACCTAAAAGCTAATCATTTCCTAAAATCATTTAATAAGAAGCATGGTGTCATGAAAAAAGTCCATATAATCAACTTAGGTGATCTCAAAAGGTAGCACAAATTGAGCTACTTTCTCTACCATGGGTTTTAATTAATTGTATAATATCTTATCATGATGTTATTACTTGCATAAATGTCAGATCTACATGGATGATAAATATGACCATTAAGATATGTTTATCTTACTTGGTTCTATAATAAACCAAGGGGTTGATGTTATATTTAATGAACTATCATTTTCACCTTTACAAGTATGTTAATTTTTAACCTTGGGGGTTGGTTACAGCAATTGCATGTCTTATTATTCTCAGTTATCTCGTATACAATTGTGGTAGTTATATCAATAGGTATATATTTAATCACCCTCAAATTTACCCAATAATCTAATAAGGGAAAGAGATACTTAAGTGGGGTTAAGGACCACTGAATGTTCTTATGAGGAAGATGAGTGTCACATATGGATCTTTGAGTATATCTACATGCACATGCACATTGATACACTATGAACCACAAATTCCTTAATGGTAACATGATTCTTTATAGAATACTTTATATGTGGTTACCCTTGTTTAAGTGTATTTAGTGCACTCACATAATTATGTATGCAAGTAGATGAGTATGCGAGAAATGATATGTTGTTTACATCAACAATTTCTACCCTAGACCCTGCGTGCAATCTTATTTACACTATAATAAATCAATCCCATAAATGTTTTTTCAATTTTTTTAATTTGGAATCCCTTAAACTTATCTATATTATAAAGATACAATTTTTTTGAGCCATTTCTAGAATTCACTTTGATTTATGCTAGATAAAAATTTAAATAAATCCATCACCTTTGATCCACAAACTATTGAAAAGATGAAAGTTGTAAATATGATGATAATTCACCTTCTAAGAGTGTAAGATTATAATAAATAATGCATTTGGGATGAAATATTTCCTATCATTTAGCATAGCTACAATAGAGCTTTGTATAGCTCTACTGTACACATCCCTTTTTAGTTTATTTAGGTATCTGATTTTTGGTACCCATTGACATAACTTATCCTATTCTACCATAAATAATATCAACTCCTTCAACACAAAATGAATTTAAATAATTTGTTCAATTCATTGTACACATTCAAAACCTTCAAGAAAATGTAAACCATTCTGCAATAAATAACATGTGAAATACAAGTAGTGTGATAAAAAGCATCAGACATCACACACCCTCTAGGTTGGTGTTCAAGTCTAGTGATACCTATAAAAGGAAATATTGACAAGGCATTACCACAATAATTGTACACTAGGGTATGGGCCCTACACTGTAATATCCCCTTCTAATAGGGATATATGAAAGACACAAAACACTGATACCAAAGACAAAAGCTCTGATACCACTGTAATATCCCTTCGAATATCAAAACAAAAGCTCCAAATTGCTTATCTGAATTTCTGCAAAATATCTTCAAATAGATGAATAGATCACAGTATAATTTCTTATTTATCTGCTCATAAGCTTACAATAGAGATCCTCTGTTCAAGTATACAAAGAATATCGAAAGTTTGGCCTTATAGCCTGAATATTTCATGAACTGGGTTGAATCTGGCACGTCTCGGCCTGCTGTGTAAAAAACACAGTCACCGACGTCGGTTATACTGCCGTCGTTGGTCGACCTGTAGTGGTCCCCTTGCCGACGTCGGTGATGAGTCGACCGATGTCGGTCTCTGTAAGTCTCTGTTCGCCGATGTCGGTACCTGAACTTCCTGTAGATGCGTACGGATTTTCACGGATCTGTACGGAATTCATACGGCCGCTGATATAACACACCCTGTATGCCTGATCCTGATTTGTAGAATTATGGGCTGACACAAAAGATCTATATCTGGATAATTCTTGAATCAAAAACCCAAAATAAAGAAAATACCTGTAAACCCTTGTGATAGCTTCTGAGTGAAGTTATCTCTCAAATACCTGTAATACTATGATAACTTCTGGGTGAAGTTATCTCTCAATTCGGCAATAGATCGGCTGATCTTTCACAACCTCTGAATCGCACACAATGAAGAGTTGACGTTCTTCACTGCAATTGGAATCCTGGAACCCTTAGCTCAGTCTTCACAGAAGAATTTCTTAATAAGAATCAATATCAATAATAAGCATGAATACAAACTCTCTTCCATGAGAGATTCTTATACACCTCCAAAGGTGTGCTTGCTAAAATTAGATTCCCTTAAATTAGACTGGGGCTTCCTTAATTTAGAACTAGGGTCTTAAAATTAGACCAATTCTTAATTTAGAGTGAGGATCCTAAAATTAGACCCAATAATAACTAATTAATAATTAATTATTAATTAATAATTAATAATTAATTAAAATTGGACCAAATACTTAATATTTGATTAAATCAATCAAATATTAATATCTCATTTAATTCATGTCCTAAAGAGCCCAAACGAAAGCCAAGCCCAGCTCCATCAAGACCCTCTATCCACCTCATCAGCCTACGAGGGTCGCATAATAGGCTAATCATCTACTCTGCACATGTCGACTAAAAAGGGGACATGACAATCCGCCCCTCCTGAAATTGCTTGCCCTCAAGCAATCGCTGAATACCCGGATCCCAAATGAAGTCTCGATCCACAGTGCTGTCAACCAACACAAACTCCAGGTCCTGTCCATCATCACTCTCATCCAATGGCGTCACATCACCTCTGTCTCCTGTACGCATATCGTCATCAACATGTGACCCCCCTGTAAAAGAAAGCTGAGCCTCTACCACATGTGCTGACTCTTGAACTGAACTCACCTCAAGACAAAGCTCGTCCTCATATCTCTCCTGTGTTGGTGCCAATGTGCCCTCATCATTGCACTCTATCATGTCATGTAGTATAGGCATCTCCATCCGATGAAAAAACATATGCTTGAAGCTGCTGCCCCGTATTGCCTTAAGAATATGTGTTTTCCCATCAACCTGAAAATGAACCTCCATATCTTTGAGATGAAGAGTAACTTCCTCAAATGAATGAAGCCACTTCATACCCAAGACTAATTCTATGTCCCCCATGTTCACTACAAAATAATTAGCCTTGAACATCATAGTTGTTCAAGCGCAATGGGAGATCTCTAATCATGCGCTCACACCTAAGAGTGTGACCATCGGCTACCTTAACTCTAATCCCCTCAAAATCTTCAGTAGTGAGTCCACGCTCCTCCACCAATCTAGCATCTATGAAATTATGTGTAGCTCCTGTATCAAGAAGGGCGGTAACCTTCTGCCCTGCCAAAACTCCACGGAGTCTGAATGACTCATCCGACTGAATGCTGGATAGGCGTGCCTCCTGTATATGAAGCTCTAAATCTGCCTCTGCCTTAGGCTCTGAAGCCTCTGCCTCCTCAGAACTATCCTGCTGTTCAGAATCTTCTGATTCTGCATCCTCATAATATGCCCACATCACACGATTTGCTTTGCCCTAAGGCCTCAGAGGGCAATCGTGATGGATATCATATGGACCTTTGCAGTAGAAGCAAAGCTTCTTCCTGCGTAGATCATTAAGTGCCTCATGATCCAAAGGTGGTGCTGCTGGATTGGCTTTTGAATCATTTTTAACCCCAGATTTATCTATGTTGAAATCCAGTCTCTCTGTATCCCCGTTGGAGTGCTTATGGTCTCTCGATGAAGAAGTACCTCTGGAGTTAGATCTACTTGATGGTGCCGCCATCTCCATACTGTGCGCTTTCTTCATAGCTTCCTGTAAGGAAGGAGGATCAAAGCCTTTGATCCAACCTCTCAATGGTTCTGTCAAGCCCTCCATGAAGAGTACTACTAGTCGCCTCTCTGAAATGTCAGGAACCATAACTGATAACTTCTGGAAGTCACCAATGTAAGACTCTAGACTGCCGCTTTGGCGCAACTGTGCCAACTCTCAGAAATAGGACTCTAGATCCCTCCTGTCAAAATGCTCTACCAGCCTGTCCACAAACTCCTGATAAGAAGTGATCCGATCATGATGGAGTGTCACCATCCCATGGTGCCACCAATCGTGAGCTACTCCCTCAAGATGTAGTGTTGCATATCTGATAGCATCTTCCTCACCCATCGGTCGCAATGTGAGAAATGTATCCAGCTTACTAACCCAGGCCTGTGCTGTCACCTTACCACTACCATCAAATGTTGCTAGTGTGAGCCTGCTCGTAGCCTGCTTCAAATCATTGTTCTGGGGCCTTGGTCTCCCATTCTGTCGACCTCGATAATGTTCTTTCCTTTGTGTGAGGAATCGGTCAAAAGTAATCATCTCCCTGACCACAGGTGGTAATGACTCCCACTCGTCAGTTGCTGCCCTGAATGTGTCTATAAATTCCTCCTCCTGCTATCACCTCTTCTGCTTCCTGTCTCACAAAGATAGGCCTAGTAGGCCTATTCGCTGTACGAGAAATAGTCCCATGGCCTCGCTGTGATCTTGCAACACTCCTGACATCTTCACGGTGTGGGGAATGTCTCCTCGGAGAACCCAATCTTGGCAGTGCTGCTGCCAACTGCTGTAATACCTGGTTATTCTGCCTTTGCCCTTCTCATAGTTCTCTAAGAGTAAGTAAAACCTCTGGATCATCTTGGTCTCTTAGATGATGAGGAATACGGGCCCTGCCAATATCATCACCCATGTCTTCCGGCGGTTGTTCTAGAACTTGAGTACCTTCAAGCAAAGCTTTACTGCGTGTGTAATACCCGTGAGGTCGCAACTCTTGTGGCTGCATAAAATTTCTAAACCCTCAGGATGGCAGGATTTAGCTCTGATACCACTGTAATATCCCCTTCTAATAGGGATATATGAAAGACACAAAACACTGATACCAAAGACAAAAGCTCTGATACCACTGTAATATCCCTTCGAATATCAAAACAAAAGCTCCAAATTGCTTATCTGAATTTCTGAAAAATATCTTCAAATAGATGAATAGATCACAGTATAATTTCTTATTTATCTGCTCATAAGCTTACAATAGAGATCCTCTGTTCAAGTATACAAAGAATATCGAAAGTTCGGCCTTATAGCCTGAATATTCTGCAAACTGGGTTGAATCTGGCACGTCTCGGCCTGTTGTGTAAAAAACACAGTCGCCGACGTCGGTTATACTTCCATCGTTGGTCGACCTGTAGTGGTCCCCTTGCCGACGTCGGTGATGAGTCGACCGATGTCGGTCTCTGTAAGTCTCTGTTCGCCGATGTCGGTACCTGAACTTCCTGTAGATGCGTACGGATTTTCACGGATCTGTACGGAATTCGTACGGCCGCTGATATAACACACCCTGTATGCCTGATCCTGATCTGTAGAATTATGGGCTGACACAAAATATCTATATCTGGATAATTCTTGAATCAAAAACCCAAAATAAAGAAAATACCTGTAAACCCTTGTGATAGCTTCTGAGTGAAGTTATCTCTCAAATACCTGTAATACTATGATAACTTCTGGGTGAAGTTATCTCTCAATTCGGCAATAGATCGGCTGATCTTTCACAACCTCTGAATCGCACACAATGAAGAGTTGACGTTCTTCACTGCAATTGGAATCCTGGAACCCTTGGCTCAGTCTTCACAGAAGAATTTCTTAACAAGAATCAATATCAATAATAAGCATGAATACAAACTCTCTTCCATGAGAGATTCTTATACACCTCCAAAGGTGTGCTTGCTAAAATTAGATTCCCTTAAATTAGACTGGGGCTTCCTTAATTTAGAACTAGGGTCTTAAAATTAGACCAATTCTTAATTTAGAGTGAGGATCCTAAAATTAGACCCAATAATAACTAATTAATAATTAATTAATAATTAATAATTAATTATTAATTAATAATTAATAATTAATTAAAATTGGACCAAATACTTAATATTTGATTAAATCAATCAAATATTAATATCTCATTTAATTCATGTCCTAAAGAGCCCAAACGAAAGCCAAGCCCAGCTCCATCAAGACCCTCTATCCACCTCATCAGCCTACGAGGGTCGCATAATAGGCTAATCATCTACTCTGCACATGTCGACTAAAAAGGGGACATGACATACACCATCAACAAGAAATTATGAGATAACTCTTTCAGACTTATTCTTCCATCTTACCTTGGGTTGCATCGAGTATTCAATGCAAAAATGTTTAACAATTACTTTCCACCCTTGTTGGATACTTTAGATAATATAGAGATTGTTTAGTATATATAGATAAATCCAAATTATATTATCTTATCAGAATCAGATCAAGTCATTGATGTTTAGGTCAAATCAACACATTGAAAAGAGAAACCACTGATATAGATTGTCAAAAAAGGTCTAGTGCCTTCCATGAAAATGGTTTACAAAAGTTCATGTTGCCAATTTGTTTCCACTTATTCTTCTAGAACTTCATGCAATGGGGACCATTTTTATTCAAGGAGGGGTGACTGATCCAAGAGGATCTAGATCACTAGATCATTTTGAACATTAATGTTTCTAAACCTAAGTGCAAATTTTTTCAATCCAATTCCTCTCCTAAATTATTTTATAGATTCTATAGTGTCATAATTATAGCTTGTAGCTCATCAGTAATGACAACTAGTGATGTTACTAAATGCTTAGGTTATGAAGTATTTGTTGCCAGCTATTGTAATAATTCAACCAATGCTTTAGCTCCCTTCATTTCATAATAATTTATGTTTCCATTCTTTTTATGTAAGATAAACCATATAAGAATAGAATTACAAATTATGTAGAAAATAGACATCTATACTCACATATATTGTACAAAATTGAGTGTAATACAACTTTACTATTACATTCTTACATTAGTTCTCATCTCCTTATTATTTTCCTTATCCTTTGAATGATTTTCACTTTCATATTATATTTCATTTAGTCATTTAATTCTATTCATATCCCTATTAAATATATTTAAGTAGGTTATCCAACAATTTTCCTCTTGGGCCTTGAATTAGCTAGATGGGATCATAATTCATCCTCTTGTTTGCTATCTCCTTCGTTTATATATTGTCACACAAATCAACAACATTGAAAGAATCAATATCTTTTTCCTTCCCCCCCCCCCCCCCCCCCAAAACATTTTTCCATCTCATTTTCATGCCTCAAAGATAGCTTGGGATATCTTTACCAAAAGAAACAAAATTATGAGTGGGATTACCTCTATCTTCCTCCTTAGCCTATAATGGTCTCTTTAATTTGTCAATATATTCTCATTTGCTTTCTTGTTTTGTATCCAAATCATCCAACTTTTATTTTATGGGCAACAACTCCTTCATTTATATTATGACTACAACATCATTTCCAATTTTTGTAGTCTCCATCATTTCTAATCTCACTTGGATTTCATTTAACACCTAGGACATGTCTTCTATATCTAATACTCTTCCTCTTTTGTGTACCATTTCTTCTCCATGAATAGTTTTTTCTTTCTTAAATTTTTATTTACTCAAGTCAGATTCTATTAAATAACCTATATTAGAATCATATAAGGTCCTCTTACATTTTCTTTACACGATAAGGACTTATCACAACCTGTAACACACTTATCCTCAATCTTAGGCAAGATCTCTTTTACAACTTGTAATAAATTCAAGCAAGGTTCTATTTTATAAATTAAATTAAAATCAAACAAGAGTCTCACACACTTTCATATATCTCTATTCACTTGTATGACTTCTCTTAATTGGAACAAAAATAATCTTCACTCCAATCTAGGCTTCTCTTTCACAACTTGCAAGTGAGTCAACATGTGTCTCAATCTTTTAACATGGATTTTATTTATTTCTAGGACTTTCTCACACCTAAAATAAAAATCCATTTCACTACTCTTGTACCATTTGGTGCTATCTTTGGCTCTAATACCACTTGGTGAAATCATGATAGCACCCCCAACGACCCCCCCAAAACGCCCCCCCCCCCAACCCCCCAGCCCCGCCCCCACTGAAGGAATGCCCTTAGTTATGTAGCCAAATTCATGCAATGCAAAACAATATTCTTTACTTTTATTAAATAAAAACATAACTTAATAACATCTACGTTCATAGTGAATCTCTATTCTCTAATTTATCAATATCTTAAGACTCTTTGGTCTTTATAATCAGGATCTCTTAATTTCAAACTTTGTAGCTTTCTATTTTGAGATCAATTCTACTCTATGACCTTCTCTCTCTTTCTCTATTAATTGATCTCTTTAATATGCTGACTCTTCCCCTGATCTATTCTTCTACTTTCTTCAAATATAAATCACCCTTTTAATTACCATCCTGATATATTTTCATTTTCAATTTCTCTCGTAAACTCTTTATGGTTACTGTGGATTTTTGTTATAAAGTGACCATGTGGAACCAAATTTAATTAAATATCCATAAAATAATTATTGATTCTTTCTCTATGAATGATTAACAATACAAGTGATTGAATGAACCATGGCCATTCCCAAACAAAAACTCTCATCAAGAGATTTCCAATGAGACCAAAAACACATTATTTGGTGATCTCAAGTGAAAGGTGTGGTTTCTCAATGTTTTATGTGTTGTGAGTGGTCATGCATTTGCCTTTTCACTATGTTATCTTTAATATTTGTGGATCCTTGAATATAGAAAATTGACTTAAGTTAATCGCGTGTTTGTGTTAGTGAGGTGGCCTTCATGATAACTTGGGTTGAGATCTTTGTGAATCCTAAAATTCATGGGGAGCTATTAGGTTCCTTGATCCCATAGGGATTTATTTAGGTTAATCACTCCATGCAGAGTTGACATTGAGTAAATCTTGATGTGACAGTGATACCTATCATCTTTCATGGAAATTTTATGTGGACACTAAGAACTTTGTGGGTTGATATCAAGGTCATGACTCTATGGATCATGTTTCATGGGATCCATTAAATATATTATGTGCACGAACTTCAATAATTATATGGATATGTGTTAAGTGCACCACTTCAGTAACTTCATGGCTATATTATCCATTAGACTATGAAAATTACTAAAGAAAGACATCAACATTTTTTGGGTTTCTATGGGATAAAATACTTATTTGTGAATGAGAATAAATGCCCCTATTTGTCTCTTGTGCACAAGTTGTGATACTTCCCAAAGTTACCAGACTTCTTGTTTTGGTGAGATCTTCGCATATAAAAATATTAACAATCTAAATAATATGCATAATATAATGAAGATCAACACAACTCAAGAGATATTGGTGGGCCAACATTAATATGTAATTTATTCATAAATAGATAGTTAGCCTTAAGATAAGTAAACATCATAAATTCCCCTTAAAGAATGAATATCTTCACAAGATCCCCTGATATGAAAAAGCCACTTCAAGGGGATAACCTCTAATATGCTTCTATCGAATAAAAGACTCCCCGCTTACTTGATATCCTTCACAATGATATTCATGTCTTTTATATAGGCTTCTATCACTAATAAGTGATGCGTACACTCCAAAACCCAATGTAAATTGACTCATTACCCCATATACCAATTCTACAAATTATTTATTTGAACCCATATATTATACCAATATAACTAACTAAAAGGGATGTATGCCACATGATAGAATCTACATCAACCCATATATACCATAATATCATATCCTAGACTTACATTTCTCGCTAAGACCCGAAAAGAAGCGATGTCACATTCTACAATGCACATGATTATTTGACTTACATTTCTCGCTAATTAGCCGCCGGGAGTCAAGATTGGTTACGGTTCTAATATGAGCATGCGTTACGGCTCGTGCCTTGACCTTAAACTTGACCTTATATTCCTATCATCAGTCGTGGACGCCAAAGAAAATCATAAACGCAACAACATTTATTGACAAGCGTGACTTAGGAGTCACACAGAACATTTGCCCCTTACGCGTGTCCTAAAAATATTAATTGACAAGCTTGACTAACAGCCCACACAAAACATTTGATATTGTTACTTTCAAATTCGTACATTCAAAATCATTAATTGACACCAGCGACTTTAGCTTTATTAGTTTATTATAATTATACTAGCGCTTTGAGGTGCAAGTTACGTTGAATGGATTTTTATTATATATAGTTTTATTTTTTATTTGTTTTTGAAATATATTTATATATTAACTTAATAGAAATATACAAATAATTTATTAAAAAAAATATAGATGGTATGAGAGTATGCCATGCATTTACATTAGGCAAAATTTAAGAGCTAGAAACAAAAGTATCACTAACAACTAGGTAAAGTTTAGGAACAAGTCATACAATTAAAATATAACATTAATCAGCAAGAACAAGCCCAGAAGGCAGAGGATCCATATTATCATAACCCCACCCTGAGCTTGGCAAGTCATTGCCATCTGGAATAGGCTCCTAGCGAGTAGCTTGAGCAGTGTCCCTGTCATCATATTCTTCCTATGTTCGAGTGGGCAAAATGGCCAATGAAACCCTGAGGAACTTGTCGATCACATCTGATTGACCTCCAGGGGGTGCCCCCCAAGCATCCGAGCACTTAGATAGTATATTAATAATCATATGTTTATTATTTAATACTAATCTAAAGGTGAGGGTCACTTTTTTATACTAACACATTATGAAATAAAAAAAATTCTATGTGTTGAAGAAGAATGATTTGAAATCATATAACATAGTTAAAACAAGAGGGATATAAAATCATATTAGTGAAATTTATTAATATGTATGCCTAATCTTGAGCTATGTAAAAATTGAAAATCAAATTGTTTATAAGAGTCAAGAAATCAATTATGAATTATTTTTTATCATTACAAATCAATATTTTACTATAATTAAGAAGAGATGTGAAGCGGCTTTAGTACCTATGTGTAGCTAGAAATATAAGGTTTGTTTGTTGTTTTGTGGAGTTAAAATTTCAATCTATTTCATTTAAACAATGAAATTAAAACTAATAGTTGTTTTAGGGTGTGAGTTGTGTTGGAAGGCATTTAAAATTTTGATATATTTGATTGATTTCAGGGTTGGTGGGACCCCTACCCAGTAAAAGCAGAAAATTAGAATATAATATGCCCCGGCTCGAGGCAAAAAACTTCAAGGCATGTGACCAAAAATATAGGAGACAATCAAAATATGAAATTGTTCTATTATACTATTAGAATGTTCATATACATTGATAGGCGAGAGAGTGCAGAAGGCTTCTCAAGAGAAGAATACAAAGGAATAAAAAATCAAAAAAATAGTTGAAAGAAAAAACTAAATGACCACCTACTAAACATCAATAATAACAAGGGATTTTCCACCCTAACTCACTTATCTCAGATCTTTGCCCAAAGGGGACCTTTCTGCATCCAAATACTGAGCATGTTCCTTCACTTTGACTGACACCATTGCCACCTCCACTCGATTGGACAACCACCCCAATTCTGTAGGAGATAGTTCTGAAATCTAAACAATGCCACCAAGGTCTTCCTTAACCAAGGCCAAAGACCCTATTGGCCTCATGACCCGCTTATCAAACTATCTAGGCACTAAGAAGTGACCCTTGCAAATAACGTGGAGAATGAATTTTACCATCTCAATTCTAGCCGAGGATCTCCAAGCAACTCTCCACAAAGAAAACTCAACAATTGGGGCTCTAAGCTCAAAAATCATTGGAAGAACCACCTTGTTTTCAGTATCCTTCCCCTAATTTATTGTGCAAACTTCTTCCAATTCTTCAACAAAGTTAAGGAGCTTTATGAACTCTCCTCTAAGGTCCTGAAGATGGAGGCTAGAAGAAAATTAAGACCATCTTTGCTAGAGAAAGGCAATTCCAAAAATAGCCCTTAATCAACAATATCCATCTCCACAAGGAGATTCAGCTTGTACTCTAACTTGACAAAGAACTCAACCATTTCCATCACCTTCTTTTTGTTGGAGATCATCATCAAAATAATGGTGGCAAAAAGTACAGCTAACTCATAATTTAATCACTAATATAGGATAAGACTCACCTCCTCCACTCCTACCACTAGGGTTACAACCTCAATAACCTCCACCAACAAAACCTAGAAAATGTGTTACAG
>JARHVA010006663.1:257500-285000 GCA_037957365.1 Torreya grandis
CTAATGGATTTGTTGGAACTTGTTTTAGCTCATGTTATTGACAAGATGGCATGTATATCTCTTCTATTGTAAGATCTTAGAGCTTTGTTTGTAGATGAAAATTTTAGAATTTGTTTTCATGGTTGGACAAAATCAAGTAATCTAAATTTGTGTTATGATATATAATCGATTATGGTTCCATTTTGGTGCACAATTATCCATTATTGTTTTGTTTTTTTTTTGCATGTATGCCTCTACTTCAAAAACATAAAATTAATGAACAATAGTGTAGAGTAAGCTTATTTTCTTTTTATTTATCCACGTAAAATCCATGAACATTAGTATAGAGTAGGTGTATTATATGTTTTTATATCTTATTCCTTGATTATCTAATCCTTGTGAGTGATCTTTTTTTCCAAATAGCTTATTAGTGATTTGAATTTACTTTGTTTGAGAATATTGAATGAACATATATAGCAATCTCTTTTTTCAACACATTCTGCAAGTTTATTTTGATGTAGTTTAATAGCATGACTAAATCTTCTTGCATTATGCCTACAATTAATCATTATGTATGAATAATTGACCTTCTTGGTCACGTTTGCTATGTTATGGAAACTCTTAACTTTCTCATTAAAATGCCAATGATAGCTAATGTAGTTGTGCAGATGTGTTTGCTTGGTGCTTTAAAGTGTCAAAAATATATGTCTAGGAAGATTTGTGGCATCACTCATTTTGGAATTGGATCCTAAAAATGTTGCATCTTATGTCATTTTGTCAAACATTTATGAAAAAAGAGGAAGGTGGAGTGATGGTCAAAAGGTAACAAAATTGATGAAAGATACATGAATTAAAAAGATTCATCAATATAGTTGGAGTTAAGGCCATAAAGAAACTTATGAAATCACCTAGATGCATGTGCATTATGGTGAAAAGAAGGGATAGGGTGCATTCATAATCATATGAAAATAATTATTTCTTTTTAATAGCTTTATGGTGATCCATAGATGTTTTAAATTGTGTTGGTTATCTCTACATTATTTGAATCCATTTATAAGCACATGCTTGTGAGTTACAATACAGATGGTTTTTAAGAAAGTTAAAAATGTTTTATCTATTTTTCTCCAAAATTATTGTTCTTTTCTTAATATTTATTCTCTTCTTCTTTTGTAGTTGGGTACAAAATGAAGTTACTAAGTTTTTTCTATTGTAGTATACATGATAATGTTAATTACATATTTTTTGTTGATCTTAAATAATTTTGTATGTATCCTTGATATAAAAAATGGATAAATTAAACCTTTTGACATAAAATGAGTTATTTTTTAGTATACTTCCTGACAAGGATATTAGTTTACAATGAAATCTTTCAAGGGGTTATAATGATTAGGGAATGGTTCTATTTCTCACTATTTAGATATAGAATTTTCTTTAGGTTGGTAAAATGAATCAAAATGGAATTAACAATTTCTCAGTTTGTCATATGTAGGGGTATTTTATACCTTACTACTTGTAGTATTTCATCTAAAAAAAAATTAATGTTGCTCTTTTATTTGCTTTCACATTTTAATGGTAATATGAATTGTCATTAAATTTTAGTAATAAAATTTTTACACAATTCTTTTTCTCCTTATTGATGTTGTCTTTTTTTCCCAAAGAATAAAAAGGGCTCACCAAGTTTTCATATAAAAGTAATTTAAATTTACAAAAAACTAACCCTTTCCATGTTTGTCATAGATTATTCAAATTTTAATTGTTGTTTTCTTTTTCTAGCCAATAAACATGTTGAACAATTGAAACATCTTTAGTGATATATCAAAACACCATAATCAACAAAAAATACATCCTTGGTGGTGTTCTTTAAATCATTTGGGGAGACTTCTAGTTTAAGCCTAGATTACATTATATGGGTCTTCTGTAGGCATCACTTTAGCATTTGTAGTAAGTTTAGCAATTGGATTAGGGGCATATAATATTGATTATTGATTCAACATGTCTATTTAATTTGATTAATCTTTAAATGAATGCAAAAAAATTGAATCGGTCTAAATATATAGGTTTGTCTCTATTACATTTTCATTGACAAGTTTCTCAACAAAAATATATTTCCTAGGTATATTAATGCCATTCATGTCAATCCACTTCCACGTAGTATTAAGAAATTGTGACATTTCATAGGTTAGATTGATCTACTTTGGTGATATCTTGAATATGACACCTATAAGGTGTTGCGAATCTTGGCATGTCTCTTTTTTACTAGTTATCTTGGATTTTCATTTTGTCCTCTAATGTATATCCATATTCTTGATTCCTACCTCTAATGCTTGATCCTAATGAGATTCTCCTCAAGTATTGTCATTCTTAAATTGAATTGTAGTTGTAAAAATATTTTTTACAAAACCAATGTTGTATTTCTTATTTTAGGGCTTGCCTATGTGTTTCTAAACATGAGTGCCCACATGCTCTTGTTCATGAGACTCTAGAGTCATTTCCTTGGCCTAGTCAATCTTAGCCTTCATATTCAATTGTTTTAATTCTCTAAGTACTATGTCTTAGATAATAATCCCTAGCACCCTCATGTATGTCCTTGATTTTTTTATAGTCAGACATCATTGGAGATTTCCAAGTAAATTTCAAATGCAAGTACAAAATTCAATGTGACAAATAAATATTATCTAAATTTTAATAAAATTTGAATCAAGTGCAAGAAAAATCATGCAATAAATTAAATCCAAAGGTCTAATCAATTATAGAAACTAAGCCTTCTCAATGTAGCATGTGCTTAAGGCCATTGACAAACTTTTAAGATCACTAAAAATGCAGGGTCAAAACTTAATCAAAGCATAAATAGTCACATGATTATAGATCTATTTTTTTATATAATTAAAACTTTGTATCGGAAAAAAACCAAAAACAAGAACTAAGTCAATAAAAAAAAGTACTCAAACAATCTATAAATGGTCTAATGAAATGTTGTAAAAGAGATTTGCAATTATAAAATGATGAAGTGTGCATTATAATATAACATAAACATATTTGCTTGAGCTAGTGGAAGAAGAAATCAATAAGTTATATGAGTATGAGGTGGTTTAAAAATTTAATAAATATAAGTATAAGATATACAATAGTAGTTTTGACCAAGTTGCATAACATGGGTCAAGGTAAAAACAAGATCAAGAAACAAAAAAATGTGCATAAAATATAACCAAAAATCAATGCAGTCATATATGAAATTTACTTGCAAATAAAACATATGAACACATTTTGAAAGATAATAGAAATAGCTATATTTAATACAATTTCTATTCCAGACATCATCTAACTGTTAGTTGCAACTCTCATCTCTAGGATTGTAAAGCATGACAAGTTATGATAGGAAAAAAGTCATGTCAAATGTAAAAAAATATATATAAAAGTGTTATCCTTATCATTTTTATAATTAGAAATATCTTTTTCAAGGTTGTGCCCTTAATCATGTATGTTATACTTTCGAATGTCAAATGTATGGTGTTCTGTATATTCAGTTGCTTGTAGTCTGTAGAGAAGAAAAAAATAAAGGAGGGAATCAATTTCTATTAGCATAGGTAGTTAGTAAAAAGCAAAAAAAACAAATAAATAATAATAAAATAACACTACAAACATATAACAGTTGACCTATTGGTTGACTATAATAAATTTTGATATTGCAATCAATTAGAGTACCAAACTTGTGTTGTTTTTTGTTTATGTTGTCTTTTTTTCATAAAATCAATATCAACAAAGATTTTCAAAATTGAAGAAATAGGTAATACTTGCTGATCGATATGATGATGTTATTTGTTGCAAGTGTGAAGTTGCCATGTAGTTAGAATCATCACGGCAAAAATGTAGCTGCTAAAATGTCTTTCTTATATTCATCGAAAGAGATTTTAATTAGTTCCATGAGGTTTTTGTTTAGTTTGTTAATTCAAGATGTAATATATTTATCTATTTTATGTTTGTATGATGCACTCAAGTGAATGCTGGTATGAATATATTTGATTCTATTGACAATTCCTTCCTTATGCATGATTGTCTATTGAAGATGTGATAGTAATGATCATGTTTTTGTAATTAATGCAGAATGTTTGGAAAGGTGATGCATGAATTTTTTTTTCCTTTAATAGGCCTTTAACTTGAAAATCAAAATTATAAATTATCATGTTGTGAAAGTATTCAAATTCTATTATTTTTTTTGTTATCTATTTTTTTGGTTAGTAAAGAAATGAATCAAGGATAGATATTGGCCTTAATATTTTTTTTATAAACTTTATAAATGATATTTTTTATACTTTTCATTTAATATATCCAAAAATGTGGATTGGCCTAGATGAAGCAAGGGAGTGCCTTTGATGTCGTTCCTAACAATGTTCTTGAATAATATTATTGGCATGTTTGTTGTTGATAATATTTATTAGAGGCAAGGATATAGATGTTTAAAATTTTAATTTATTACAATTTGCAAATAATTTATTTCATTTTAATATTTTATAAAATAACATGCATATGTATATGTTAATTCAAAGCAAATAACAATTCAAAAGATGAAACATAAGAAGTCCTTCAGCATTAACACTTTACACTTGCCATGTCTTTTTTATTTTCACCATTTTTTAGATGGATATCATATTGATTGTTTCATTTTTGATATCTAAATATGATGGTAGCTAATGAACCTATTGCATATGCACTATCTAATTGTACAAGATCATATACTATGATATTTTGAGTGAGTTTGTGTTCATTGTATACTATTGCAATCTTTTGCACAATTGTGTTTGTGTTTAATAAAAAATAACATTCAACATCACCTATTTCATACTAAATTATATTTTTATAACAAATTTTATGATGTAGAGACTATTGCCAGGTGAAAACTATGGTGTGAATTTTTTATTTAATTTGTTTTTTATATTGATAGTTATTGTCAATTGACCAAATTTTTCAATTAGATATGCATGAATTATTTATATGTGTAATGGTGATTTTGGGTTCTTTATGAAACCAGAACCATAAAAAACTAATACATCATATTCAAAAGCATTGCCACATGTTTTTGTTGAGAGGTCAATTATTGAAACTAGCATGTCTTGCCTTGCATTTGCACTATAACAATATTTTAGCACTAGAAATTATGAATACAAATACTTTATATTATCATATAATGATTTTTTTTTTAGTTTTATAAGTCAAAGGAAATTTCAAGTTGCATGGGAAAAAATAAAAGACTATTTTCTATGGATGGAAATTCCCTACAACAAGCTGGAAAAGCCAAAAAATTACCATTTTTGTGGTCTTTGTTACTATATTTTTGTTTGTTGGTTGATATTTTATTCTACTCCCATATCTATTTTTATGTTTTAATTTCAAAAATATTATTAGGATCTTGTATTTGGAGATTGTTAAAGATGAAAAAATGTAAGGAAAAAAAAATGAGTGAGAAAAGACACTAACTTGTCACAACTAGAAATCAAATATTACCATTTTGGCACTTTATTTTGTCCTATTTCAATATCTTGGTCAATGCATTTGGATGGATCCATATCCACTTTCTTGAAAGAATTTTTTTACAACCCATAAACATATTTTGATTGCAAGGGAAAAAAAAGACAAAAATGCATAATATAAGTGGTCTATTTTTGTTTATTGGTGTTTGTGTTTCTCTACTTTCGTATTTAGTTTTATCTATGGATTATAATAACAATGTGAATATATTATATTTGTGACATTGTTAACTAGAAAATAAAAACACATAATAGTTCTGAGCATGGGAAAACAATAACTTGTGATGAATGGAATAAAGTATTACCATTCTAGCATCTTTTGTTGTGCCACATTTGTTCCTTGATCAATGTAAATGGTTGGATTCATATCTAGTTTCCTACAAGCTTTTTATTATTACATAAACAAATTTTGGTTGAATGGAAATACAAAGACATTAAATTTATGAAAAACGCAGGTGGCATAAACTACTATTTTGTTACGGCATTTATTTTTCTATTTAATATTGATTATTGGAATTGGAAAATTCCATTTTCTCGGCATATTTGTTGTATGCCAATGCCATTGCACAATGTAGAGATCAAGTTTTGTGTTTTTACAAAGTAATTATTATTGTATTTTTAGATAGTAAGTTGAAGGGAACTTGCATGATGGTCTATTTGATAGGCATTAGATATTGTAAATTGAATATTATGGATATCTATATTTGTCTAAAAGTGATATATTAAAGTAACTTCATGCAATTTTGGAATGATTGATATTAAAGAGTAAGGTTGTCTATGCATTGTATTAAAAACTTAATTTTGATTTGTTTACGCAATCATGTCAATATTGAAATCACCAACAAATATGATGCTGGTATTAGGTGTCCAATCAATACTTGTTATTTCTATAAATACCAATGCGTAATTTATTATGTATTGATATCTATGTATCAAAATATGATATATAATGTGTCATAGTCTCTATGTTTGGTGTAATAAACACCTTGCTACTTCTCAACACAATGTTTTTTCTAAAACATGACATTATCACATGCACGCTCATTGATGAGTGACAATGAAAGTTTTCTATAAGAATGGAAGTTGTTTCTATTTGCATAGTTTTCGTTTCTTGGAAACATAAAATGTTTGAATTCATAAGTTCATAGTCACGTGCTATGATTTCTAGATGTAATTAGAAACTCTATGTATTCAATGAGAAAATAGTGAGACTATTATATCTTTTAGGTACAGTTAAAAAAGTGGTAGTCACTATGCATAAGATAGCAGTATTTGCTTCTCAACACTTACTTTTTCAGATATGACAAAGTTCTCATATTTTAACTTATTCAAAAGATATAATGATTTAATATTTTTTACTTGTGAAAGTGTAGTGTAGATAAGCCCATGGCACTTGAAGCCAGCTGGGTCTTTTTGGAAGAAAAACGATTGAGAGGGGGAGGGGGTGTGAATCAGTCTTCAAAAATTTTACTTATCTATTTCACATAAGCACTTATGAACTATTCAGTCAAGCCAATATATCTATCAAGAAAAAACATCAATCCATAAGAGCATGAAACACAATAACACCACATCTGTGGAAAACCCTCAAGGGGAAGAAAGAACAATAATATATGTGAATGGAATAAATTATTATAAAACAAAAACCAAATTTAGTGAAGCATGAAATTCACATGGAGCACCAAACCCAACTACCCAAGCACCCACTTCACTAGGCTTTAACAAGCACCAACTCGGAAGGAGGTACCAACCCCCTAGATGACTCATCAAAAAATTAGCCACCTGATTAATTTGATAATAATAATTACACTTTGTTTTTCAGCCAATTTATGATGACCACCACTTCATATCTTCACACTCTTAGCCTTTTCAAACTGCCTTTTAGGTCTCTTCGCTCAAATAGGTCTCTTTGCTCAAGTAGGTCTCTTAAAGACTGATTAGGTCATATGACCTTGATCCTCATACATATAACCTATGTCAAATATTAATCACATATAATATATCATCTTATAATGATCTACAATACCTTCTTATGATGTGTGATATACTTTCTTGTTCGCTTATACTCTTCACACACAAATAGGCCTAAAATTGCCTTGTATTTATACAAGTTTCTTGTTCATATCCTTATTGGTCATCTAAACACCATTACCTTATTAGGTAAGATATGTAATATATCATATTACATATCATAAATATTTATCAAATTATATTTGAGTCCCTTTAGGTCTGACCTACATCAATTAGGCCTTAACTCACCTTTAAGTCTCATGGAGACCTTATCCCATTAAGTTTGTTAAGGACACATTATACTTTTCCTTATTTATAAAAAAATTAAATTATTAATATATTAGGAACATAGAATATTCCACTATAATATACCCATAATAAGCTTATCTAGGTTCTATAACACTTTTTATGGGTAACCACCACTTGAAGTACACCATTAGAATTGTTCAAATTGGCCCTGTACATACCCATAAAGTCTATCTTGAACTACTGAAGATTTTTTTTTTGAAAAAAAAATGGAAAAAAACATATAAATAAGATACATGACCTTATGTTCATAACCATATTCCTTAGAATTAAAAAATTAGGTCAAAAGGACTCAAACCTTTCTCTGTAAGTAGCCCACTCAGAACTACCAACTAACCCCAAAACATAGTCATAGAAAAATGAACTTATGACACCCAAAGGAACACAATAAATGAATTAAAATTTATTAATATGATATTAAAATATACTTATAAAAACTTTAAATAAACATATCATAGGCTCTAATGGCAACTATTGGTTTTGGAGACCAATTTGTTGACCTTCTCTCTCTCAAACCTTACTCAGCCAAACAAGCCATTTTGGCTTCAGTGTTTCCACCTCATATAATGACTTAAAATATTTTTAAAATAATTTATATGACATAAAAAGATAAAAATAGGAACAGTAATTACATTACATGCTTCAAATCAGAGCCTAGAGTCTCAAACTCATCACTGCAACTTGCTTACCCAGAACTGTCAGTTTGACTTAAAGCATAATCATGGTGAAAATGACCTTCAACACTTGTATGAAAAATTTAAAATAATTAAAATGAATTATTTTAATATTATTATATCATTATAAAATTCTTAGTTATAAATATAATATGGTCAAATAGAAATTTTGGTCTTGTAGACCAATCTCATAAACTTACACCTTCACTGTCTCATCTGTATTGGATAGGTTAACTAATGAGAAAAAATTTCAACATATTTACTGACCTCAAAAAATTATATACAAAATTAAAAATTATTAAAAGTGTTTATAAAATTATCCATGCACTTTTATTCATCCCTATTCCATGATAACACATTCCTAATCACCTTCTCACTTTTGCCTTAGTTTCTCACTATTTGCACCATTAGGTCTGTTAGCGACATGTTGTTTTGGATGATCAATTTATTACATATGAGGGATATAACCTAATAAAAAACCATAATGGGCATAAAATAAAAGTATAAACATTATCCATACAATGATTTCCATAATTTGACTTGGTCAACTCTGTCTACTACAATATATTTATGAGAAATAAGGCCTTTTCTATAGGGTCTACTTATTCACCTAAAGAATCGATCACACATGGAGGTTCTTGAGATATTTTAATACAATATCCAATCACTTTTATATCCATGCCAATAAATTGCTATAAATTTTGATTAATATCTTTCACATTGGGTCATTTTTAGAGTTTTAAAGATGGTTAACATTGTTTCTAGTGTTAATGATTGTTCATAAAAGACTACCCCTCATTTTCTATTCTAATGCATATAAATCTTAAATAATAACCTTACCCATATCTCCTTAATATATCATTTTCCCATGTAGATGTTACACATGCCAATGAACACTTAAAAGTCATTAGGTTGAGAACCCTTGATTCTATGCACATGAGAAACCTTAAACCCATTTTTCATGCCTTTTATTAAAAACCATAACTTAAAACTTTATAAATATGATTAAAAAACCTATAATTATCTTTTTAAATTCTCACCTATTCACATATGCCTTAGAAACTAATCTTTATACCTCATTAGGTCATGCTCTCACTATCTTGATTTACTATACCTGAGTCTTCACATTTCATTAGGTATTGAAATAACGTTCATGACTCTTTCCATGATATTTAAACATCACTTACATGATCACACATCTCACATTATCAAACAATGTCAAACATTCTTCATATGTCTTGACAATAGATCATGATGCCTCATTAGGCCAAACAAGGTCTAGAGATGGTCTAGTCGCATACTAGGTTTGTAGGTCCTACCCCTGTAGGCTCACCTTAAGACTCTTATGAGTGATAAAATACTTATGCATGGTCAAATTAATGTATATATACTCTTATGCCTTTGTGCATCAATCTCACCAGATCACCATGTTAATACCTTCTCACAAGGTTCCTTCATGCTATGACTAGTACCATGATAAGGATTTCCAAGCACTTGAAGCTTGATAAATGATCTTGAAACACTCTAAAGATATCTAAAATAATATTGGATGATCACATAATTCCAAACCACCTCTTCATTCTCACCATGCACATGTTCATAATATGACTATGCTTGATATGACTAGACTTCTCAAAACACCTTGTGCTCGAAGACTAGTACTTAAATATGCTTGCCTCAATGATGTTATCAAAAAACATTCTCAAACCACTATACTAACCTTGAAAAAAACCAATGAGAAGAATCTCTATGTTGACTTAAATTTATCTTAAACAAAAGATACATTAGGTTGCCCTCAAATTCTCTCTCTAACCTACACATTCACATCAATGACATCTACCTTGACATCAATGATAGCATTTCTCAATAAAATAACCCTTTGTTATTGATGGAAAAACATTATTCAATTTGAACACTCTCATCTACCCTAATTTGGTTAGTCTCCTTTCATGAAATTTCTCCCCTTTTGACATTAATGGCAAAGGTATTCCAAAACTATCGTCTAGAATCACACCTTTTTTATAACAAAAGTTCAAAAATCAGAATATGAAGCATTAAAGAAACATGATACCCATTAATCCATGCATACCCCAATCAAATGAGCTCAAATTATATGACCACTTCTCAGCTTAAATCAAGCTCAGTCACACCTTAAATGGCTCCCCCTAAAACCAATCATCCACCATGCTTGTGATAACTAAAGAGTGTCTGCATGAAGCCTAGTGGAATCACCCCTTTCATAGGGAACTAAGACAACCCAAACTCAGGAGATTCTCAGATCTCCATGCTCTCACAAGATTGAATATATTTTAGGATTCTGTTAATCTTGATTTGTACCTTAGGTTTGATCTTTCCATCATTCATGTAATCAATAATCTTAGATGATAATGAGCATTCCTAAATTGACTTCTCATTTGCAGTATGTTATATCAAAACAAGTATTCCACTTGAGCTTGTAGACTAATCGTTACTCACCTTTACTATATTTGGTTTCCATACATTCATTTACCTTCTCTATTGCACTCTAGGATCTAAAACCTCTTATTTTGTCTTGATGACCTTCTACCTATATTAGGATAGAATATTGTAATGTGTCCTACATTATGACAACTATAATAAACCATCTTATACATACCATTTGACTGATGTGAACTGTGACTCCTCTCATAGTCCCATGAGTACTCATTCTTGGAGGGTCTTCTCCACTCTCTTGATCTATGTCCAAATGACTACATACAAAATATTAACCATTGAATGAAATAACATACCTCATAACATTAGGATGTTTGATAGGTATTTTTATGTTGACCTTCTTTTTTTCATACAAAACAATAGCCATTAAATGAAATAACATACATCATATTATTAGGTTGTTTAATAGGTCTTTTCATGTTGACCTTTTTGTATTCAATATCCTTCTCCATGACTTGAGCTGTCACCTTTTGGTCTTATTTGAAACTAAGATCTATCTTATCACTTTCAAACTTTTGATTTCTCAAGATGCCATCTAGAGCCTCATTACTCTTTTAAAACTTCAAAAAGGTCTTCACCTTTCTATATGCTTAGTCCAAATTGGATTTCAAGGATTACACTTGGGTTTAATACCTGGTGTATTCTTCCTCTTTATCCTTTTAGGTTTGCATTGAATATCTCCATTTGTACTTCAATTTTATTTATGATGTCATCATGCTCCTTGGAATTATTACTCAATCTCTCCTTAGACAAGCCAATTTGCTCCTCATAGTCTTTAGCTAATGATCTTAGTTTGTGATTCTTTCTTCTTTAGAATTTCAACTCCTCTAGGTCACTTACCAACTCTACCTCAAGGTTCACTTTAGGTTCTTCATATGATTTTACATCAACCATAAGGCCTTTACCATTTGAGCAACCCTCATTATCTAATTCTATGTCCATGAATAAGGTTTCATTATTTTCATGTTCAAGTTCATTACTATGATGATCACTATTAGATATTTTCATGTCACTTACATTACATGAGCTATCTTCTTTGGTATAGAAACTTTTCTAGTTTTTGAATCACCCTTTCCTACCTTTATAATTCCTAAAATATCTCTTATTCTTTATAGTCTTATAAACCTTTATATCATCTAAATGATGTTTATTATGTTCTTCATCATTCTCAACCTTATCCTTGTTAGGAACCTTAGATGTAAAATGACCAATCTTACCACAATTAAAACATTTGAAGGGAAACTTACCCTTGTACTTACCAGTTCCAAACCTCAACTTCCTTGTAAACATGGCTATTAGTTGATCATCATCAACATATAAATATTTTTCATCCTTGACTTTCTTCGTTTTTGACTTATTTTCAACATTCAAAGTTAATTCCTTCTTGGGAGGTCTTCCTTCATTAGTTCTCATCTCACAGGCAGTCAAAATTCCATGAATCCAATCCATTTTAAGCTTTTCCAAATCTTGTATCTCTTCCACTATAGATACCTTAGAGTCAAACTTATCACCAATTTTTAGACAAAAATAGATTATCTCACCTCTTCTCCCAATCCTCTAATGAAATTGAAAACTTCATCAACCTTCAATAGGTAAGATGTAATTATTTCATCTTCATTCATATTCAAAATTTCAAACTATCTCTAATGGGTCTGCAACTTATCCATCTTCACCTTGGTTTCTCCTTCATAGATAGTATTCAATTTATCCCATATCTCTTTGGTTGATATATAGTGGATCACATTTATAATATCTACCTTGAATAGGCCACAATGAATGACATTCATTGCCTTGGAGTTATTTTCATTAGCCTTCTTACCTAATGCATTAGTTGGTGGAATAGGAGGAGAAATATAACCATAAAAAATTGAATACCAAATATCATGACCTTTAGACATCAAATATATCTAGATCTTGATGTTCCAAAATGCATAATTAGATCCATTAAATAATGGAGTCTTACTAGTAGATAAACCACCTTGAGCTTGTTGGCTAGCCATCCCTGCTTCGAGGATCTCCTGTAAGATTTTAGACCTTCTTCAAAGGACTAGGATTTGTTATCAAATGTTGGAATCAAAATGATTAGGGGGGGTGGGGGGGTGAATCAGTCTTCAAAAAACTTACTTATCAATTTCACTCAAACACTTATGAACCATTCAATTAAGCACATATATCTAACAAGAAAAAATACCAATCTACAAGAGCATGAAACAAAAAAAACCTCAAGGGGAAGAAAACCCATTAATATCTAAAAAAATACTACATTATTATAATATAAACACTAAATTTATTCAAGCACCAAATTCACATGGAGCACCATCCCCAAATAGCCAAACACCAACTTGTAAGAAGGCACAAACACCCTAGATGACTCAGAACCAGTTCATCCAACTAATTTATTTGATCTCTTTCAATAAAATTTGTTTCTCAACCAACTAATGATGACCACCCCTCTAGCTCTTTACACTATTAGCCTTCTCAAACTGCCTTCTAGGTTTCTTCCCTCAAATAGGTCTCTTCAAGACTAATTAGGTCATATAACCTTGATCCTCATACATAGATACTCTATTAAATATTCATAACATTTACTCTATTATATTTTTATGATCTATAACACCTATTTCTACTATGAAATATACTTTTTTGTTTTCTTATACTCTTCATGCACAAATAGGCCTAAAATTACCTTGTATTTATACAAGTTTCTTGTTCATATCCTTCTTGGTTAGCCAAACACCTTCACCTTATTAGGTAATATATGGAATAGATCTTAGGAAATGTGATAAATATGGATCAAATGTTATTTGAGTCCCTTTAGGTCTAACCTATCTCAATTAGGCCATATCTCACCCTTAGGTCTCATGGAGACCTAATCCCATTAGGTCTATTTAGGACATGTTACATTTTTCCTTGATTGGAATAAATTTAAACACTTTGTAAATCAATAATATATCATATTCCACTAACATAGACCCATTATAATATTATATAGGTTCCATAACACTTTTTGGAGCTAACCACCACTTGAAGCATGCCATTAACACTGTTCACAATTAGGCATTTGCATATCTAAAATGTTTGTCTTCAAAACCTAAAGAAAAAACATAATTTTTACAAAAACCCATTGAAAATAATCATATATACATAATATAAATGGCCTTAGGTCATCATCATATGTTTTAGACTTCACATCTCAAGTAAAAATGACTCAAACCCTTTTCTGCAAGAGGCCCACTTAGAACTTCTAACTAGCCTCAAAACCCAGTCATAGAAAATTGAACTTATGACACATAAAGAAACACAATAAAGGAATTAAAATTTATGAATATTATATTAAAATATACTTATAATATATTTAAACAAATAAATCATAGGCTCTAATGGCGGCTATTGGTTTTGCAGACCAAATTGTTGACCTTTTCTCTCAAACCTTACTCAGCTAGATACACAATTTTGGCTTCGATGTTTCAACCTCATATACAAATTTAAAATATTATGAGAAGAATGTATTTGAGTTACAAGTAAAAAATATCAAAACCATGTACATTATATGATTCAACACAAATCTTACAATCTTAAACTCATCATTGTAACTTGCTTACCTAGAACTACCAATTTGCCTTAAAGCATAGTCATGGTGAAAATGACCTTCAACATCTATATGACCAATTTTAGAGATTTAAAATTAATTTGTATTATCTTATGATATAATTATAAAACTATCAAATAAAAATATAATATGGTTAAATGGCAATATTTGTCTTGTAAACCAATCTCATAATCTTACACCATCACTATCTCATCTGTACTAGATATGTCAACTAATGAGCAACATTTTCAACATATTTAATTACATAAAAAAATTATATCCAACATAAACATGTATTAAAATTCTTTAAAAACTTCCCCATTCACTTTTATTTATCCCTATTCCATGACAACACATCCCCAATCACCTTCTCACTTCTGCTTGGGTTTTTCACTATTTACACCATTACATCTGTTAATGATAGGTTAAATTGGATGACCATTTTATCAAATTTTAGAGATATAACCTAATTTTAAACCATAATGTACATAAAATACAACTCTCAACCTTCTCCATTCAATGATTTTCATAGTTTTCCTTTGTCAACTTTGTCTACTATAGAAATGTTTTGAGAAACAAGGCCTTTCATGTAGGGTCCACTCACTCACATGAAGACTCAATCATACCTGGAGGTGAATAATAGAGTTTAATACAACCTAAAATAAATTTTATATCCATACCAATCCATTATGGTCACTTTTGATCAATATCTTTCTCCTTAGGTCATTGTTAGGGTTTTAGAGAAGGTTAACACTATTTTTGATGTTAACGATTATTCATAAAGGAATGCCCCACATTTCCAAAAATAATGTATATAAATATTATGTATGACCCTTCCCCATCTCTTATTAATATCTCAATATCCCATGTAGAGGTTACACATGCAATGAACACCTTAAAGTCCTTAGGTTGAGAACCCTTCATTCTATGCACATAAGAGACCTCAAAAACACTTTTCATGTCTTTTCTTGTAAACCATGACCTGTAAATTCATAAATATGCTTAAAAAAACTTGAATTGATTTTTCTAATGATAATCTATTCACACATTCCTTGGAAACTGATCCCGATCTTACTTTACTACACCTAAGTCTTCACACCTCATTAGGTATTGAACTAACCTTCATGCATCTTTCCATGATCTCTCCACCTCACTTACCTATTAAAACAACAGCTCACATCCTCAAACAATGTAAAACATTCTTCATATTCTTTGACAATAGATCATGATGCCTCATTAGGCTAGATAGGGTCTAGAGATGGTCTAGATGCATACTAGGTTTGTAGGTCCTACCTCTGTGGGCTTACCCTGAGACTCTTATGAGTGATAAAATACCTCATATTAATTCTCAAGAAAAATTATGTAGCCACTTATTAATTTTTGTATCCATCTCACAATGACACCATGCTCATACCTTCTCACAAGGTTCTGTCATGCTATGACTAGTGCCATGATAAGGTTTCCCAAGCACTTGAAGGTTGACAATTGATCTTGAAACACTCTAAAGGTATATACACTTATATTACATGATCATATAGTGTCAAACCACCTCTTCAAGATCACCATGCACATTCTCATGATATTACTATGTTTGTTATGACTAGGCTTCTCAAGACACCTTGTGCTCAAAGACTAGTACTCAAACATGCTTACCTCAATGATGCTATCAAACAACATTCTCACACTACTATACCAATCTTGAGAAAAATAAGTCATAAGAATCATTAGGTTGCCTTAAAATTATCTTCAAAAGAAGAGACTTTAGGTTGCCTTCAAATTCTCTCTTTGGCCTATACATTAACATCAATGACATCTACGTTGACATCAACCTTGACATCAATGACAACATTTCTCAACAGATCAAATGATAATGAATCCATTGTAAGGCAATGTGATCTATGTATTATTTAGATCATATTATTTGTATTATAAAATATTCACATATGGTGGCTATTTGTTTATTAATGTAAATTTTCCTTGAAATTCTTATTATTGGAGTCCAATTTTTAGAAATCTGGTCATTGTACAAGCTTTGCATTTTTTTGGCATTAGAGTTATCCAATTTTAATGTCACTAAATTGCATCCAAATTGTGTCTAATTGTCTAGGTGTATAACAATTGATAATTTTGTCAACACCATTTACTAAACCATCTTGTATATCATAGTGTCTACCAATCAATTCTACCAATATGTTCCATTTCAAAATCATTTTTTTAGGAAAGTAATGATTTTAATTATTTGTAATGATTTCATCAAAATAACTCACCTTTTTGTCAATAACATTCAATGTATAATTCCATTCCTTGAGAAGGGCAAGCATTTTTGCATTGTGTTTACTAACATCATTATTCTTGTGGAACAAGTATGGAATTTTTGGGTCATAAGGAGGAGATCTATAACATGAATTATTCAAGTATTCAATGCCCGATATTATCTATTGGTAAGTTTTGATGCAGTTTAGGATGGAAATACATTGAATGTCAGTTTGCCAATCAACTTATTGGAGTTGAAATCACTTTACATTGTCAAGCCAAAAATTGTATGGACTTATTTCTCCATGCAATAATGGCTATTCAAAAACATGCCTATCTCAAATGATCTGTTTGGTAAAAATCATTTATGAATATAATGTTAATGTTTATAAATGGTTTTGTGGGTGTATGTATTATTTGTCAAAGATTTTTATTAATATTGTAAAAAATAGGACTTCTTAGTAAAGATACTTCATCAATAAGCAACATACATAATTATTGATAGCATTTGTTTAAAGTATCCAAAGTGTTTGAAAACAATAGCATCATCCATGTAGATGTATATGGAAGTTGAAAAATGAAATGTGCAATTAGACCATTTGCATTTTATGTTGTTTTGAAAGTGTATGCAATAATCAAACCTTTTATTTTCAAATCATCACTTTCATGTTGCTTGTTGTAGATCCGTGACAAAGTTTTATTTATCATTTTTATAGTGAATGCTTCTCCTATGCCTAGTCTTCATGTTAAGAATGAATAGATTGGGTTGTTTGGTTCCAACACATTTTTATTCGTAATGTGTTTCACAATAAATTATTGTATTTCGATTAGTTTTTTTACAAGTTTAAGTATTCTTATTTGCTTACTAAAAAAGGATGCTTAGTTGTTTGAAACATTTTTTAATATTATTTGTTTACTAGTTTGTGATTTCTTATGCAATGTAAATCACATGTTATATCATATGCATCAAAGTTGTTATCGATTTGATTATTTCTCCTTCATCAATAATATAAAATAGAAAGGTAGAAGGAATGTCTATATTCTCTATAACAGTGTTAATATTTCCCCATTTTGTTATGGAGTTTTCAATAAACATAGTTTTAATTCTTGTTATTTGTGTCTTATGATCGAGGTATGCATTAATCCATGTGTTTAATTTTTCTTAGTGTCTCTTCATTGTCATGATAAGGTATAAACAACATAATTATTTCTCTATAACAAATTTTAGGATATATTTACATATTGTATCTAACATGTCAAATGATGTATGTTTTTTTTTTTTTTTTTTGTTATTTATATATTTTCCTAGGTAATATGCCATAAATTCAGCCAAAATATATGTTCAAACTGTATTAGCCTTGTAACATATTTTTCTATAGGATAAGCACATGTGTATTTTTAAATGTTTGGATCTTGTGCTAATAGATTTGGAATTTTCAAAATGTAAGTTCTTTTTATCTTCTGCAATGTGTTTATGAAAATTGTTTTCCTTGAACCATGATGTAAAGGCAATGGCAACACAATGTGAACATCTTGGTGACTAGATATTTATTGTTATTGTAGAAGTGTATTTCCCAATTTTCTTATGGCTTATATTTTATTATATTTTCTATGAATAGTTTAATCATGAAATTTATGAAATGCATTTATCAATGTACAATCAAACTTTGTCATATAATAGAAGAAATATGTTGTAACAACATATGTATCAAGAATGAATTGTGCATCTATGTTAGCATACCATAATGTCAAGAGATGTTTTGAAAATGAATTTATCCAGGTATTCAATGGATGTATTTTTAAATAAATTATAAGATTGCAATGAAATTATGTATTCTATTTTAGATAATTTTTCTTCTTGAAAAAACATCTATAATGTTGTTTCTTTGTTATACTCTTTTTGCTCAAGTTGAGAAAAAATTCTTGTAGCATTATCTTTTCAAATCTCATTACTTCTATCCAATGGATCTGATATTATGGTTTTTTAGCATTGGAGGCAATGGAAAATTATACTTGCAGTGACAAGTTTTATACCTTTTACATGTGTTTGTATGATGATGTTTTTACATTCTAGCCAAATTGCTATAAAACAACGCAGAATCACAAGATATGTATTTGTATATAAAATCTTTGATTTCAATATTAGAGCAATTTTTGTATATAGGTGCATCATGTACCCAAATCATGAAATAAAAATGCTCATTTATTTTATTTTAAAATTTAATCACAAAAAAATAATCCAAAACCTTTCCAAATATTTTTTCATTTTATAACATAAATTTTTTGAATGCATTAGATCTATTGTTAAAATAATGATTATAGAGAATAGGGTTTCTTCTTATCATTGTGTCAATGTTGTCTTCTTAAATTGTCTTATTATGTTTATTATTTGTTCTAGGAGTCAATTTTTATAATGCATTGTCATTTCTTGTATTGCTAAAAGGAATAACAAATGTTAGTAATTTTCCATTTTTAAGAGATATTTTTCATTATTTGCATATTTTTTCACCCGATGTAAGCTTTATTACCATTATATCTATGAAATTATAATGAAATTTTTTGACACTGTTAGTATCAACTAGAATGATATCTCTTTTGAAGTGTATCTATTCACAAACCACACAAGCATGAATTGGTGTGTCTTTGATTGATCTTAGATAATTGTTTATTATTTTAATAGTTTGGTGATCATGTTGTATGCAGGTCAAGTATTTATTTTTATAGAAACATATCAATTCTTTCATTGAGCATAATGATTTTGAGCATTTGTGTGTTTTATTAATTTTTTCAATTTCTCCATTATATGCTTACATTGTATAGTTTTTACTTTTTTTGGTTATTAGTGTTTTTTTTTAAAGAATGTAATGAAATATGGTGGTTATTTTTGGGATGGGAATTAAATGTAATATAAGGTTCACTTACATATTATTTTTCAATTACAAAATATCTTGTTTTTTTCTCAAATCACTTCAAAGTATTGGCACATGATAAGATTTTATAAACATCCATCAACATTTTACATGTAATACGATCTTTGTAAATTATTTACAATGGCTCATAGTGAATATGACATGTATTTGTCTTGAATTAGATAATTTTTTATGTTTTATATGGTAAATAACAATTGCAATATATTTTAAAAATGTTTTTAGTTCTTATTGACAATAATTGAATGTTTCTTGGTAGAATATTTTAAATCCATGGACAACAAAATTTATTACCTTCAATTTTGTTTTCTTGATGTGACATTCCAATTTTTCCAATGTAAATTCTCTATTAAAAAGCATTCATGGATTTAGGTTTTCTATCTCTTGTTCAAAAAGTCCTAAATAAGTCATTGCATTACTATCTTCCACAACAATTTGATTGTAAAAATACTGGGCAATATATTGATGAACAACATGACCATTGAATTCATGTTTAACTAACAAACCAATAGAATTGAATAAGCTTTCACCATAGTTTGAGCTTAAAGTACCTATTGTATACATGTCATATGATACTAGTTTATGAAAAATGGTATTACATTACAAAGAAGGATTTTTGAAAATATTTGATAACTTTGTATTGGAAACCGAGTTATGGTTGCATATTTTTTTGCAAAATAATGGTTCAAAATGTCCATGTCTCAGGTTTATGTCATGAAATAAGATTGAATATAATGGAATGTAACTTTATTTTTTGAAATGTATATACATTCTTTTTTGTTACAGGCCAAAAAAAATAGGTATGCTCATCCATTTGCATAACCACTAGATACAAAATATGTCACCTTAAAGACCAACCTCACCTTGATCTGTACGTTCATTTACAAAAAATCTCATTCAAAAAATGTATGTGCTTATGTCATGTATTTGGTAAAAATCATATAATATATATGGATGTAATTAGTGTGCATATGATTATATTGCTTTTTCATCCCAATTATTCAAAAAATCCATAAAATAGTCAATGATCCTAGTTCAAAGCATTCTTGATGTGTAACAAAAATGTAATAAGATTTGAAATGTGTCAAAAGGAAATCACCAATAGTATACTTGAATGATGTAATTCTGAAAATATTTTCATCTTTCAAAGCATCATCAATAGTTGCAAAATATTGTGTATTTTATCACTAGTATGTATCCACATCAACGATTTTTTTCAAAAAATCTAATGCGATGTCATTTGTTTGTCTTTTCAATATTTTCATTTTTCTTATTTTTTTGTGGGGTAAAGTATAGGCTAAACCATCAAGAAGTGAAATTTAGATATCCAAACAACATTAAATTTATATTAGTCTTGCTTTCCATATGAAAAAGACTTTATATGACAAGATATTTACATTATCATTGAAGAATAGAAAATGTTGGTCAATGACTACTATATGTATGTTGTCAATGATTAAAACAAGTGAATATTATTGAAATATACTTACATGGTTTTTTAGAATTTTTTTGAAGCATCAAATTTCAACCACAATGAGAAAAGCTACATGTTTCAATAATTAACGCTATTAAAATGAAAAAAAAACATTTATTTCATATTTTATTTTAAAATTAAAAAAAAACACACCAAATAGTAACATAGTCATAAAATCTAGTCAAATTGATTACAAAAAACACATCTATCTATCTTCATCCCATCAACCACAACTGCTTATATATTTTTTTATAAAAAGAAAAAATATTTTTCTCATGCATTTTTTTTCAAACAAAAAAGCAATAAACTATTTACAAAAAAATTGTGAAAGGAACATAAATCATATAAAGAGATTTTTTAATATAATTAGAACCATTTTTTCTACTCAAATCATATGGAAAAATAATATAATTTTAGGTATACCATTTGAAACATCAATTGATAAATAGACTAGATGTGCAAATCAACAAACATCATTGCACCATTTTTTTTTAATATATTATGATAAATAGATTATGCCAATAATATATAACTTATTATACTTTGAAACATATATTATATACTATATTCCCTTAATATAATAATTTTAAAAAGCTAATATATTTTTGATAGATTAGGGGATAATGGGACCTTACCTGAGATCTGCAAAAATCTAAATAAAACAAACACCAAGGGATAACTAGAAAGAACATGGTATTGATCTACTCAGAAAGCCAAAAAAAAAAAAAAACCAAACAAAAACCCAATAGGCACACATGCCTAAAATACATAAAACTAAATGTTTAAAGGAGCAAGATTGCCAAAAACTTAGCATAAAAAGGTAGCACGACTATAAAAGATGTTGACTTTTGTTTTCTTCCATGATGGGCCTATACTGTCATCATATACCATAAAGGAAAAAAACTAGTAGAATTATAGGAGGCATCACTTATTACATGTGTATTTATGTGTATATAGTGATTTATTGCATGGGAAGTCTATTGGACCCACCAACAAAGACATTAAAACCAACCTCGATCTCTACCTCAACACTGATTGATGAATATAAATTGACAATTCTTGAATGCATCTCAACTAGTCTATCAAATTCAAAATGATCCCATAGGAGGTCTATGAAAGGGATGAGATCAAACTAATATTCCAAACAAAACATTATGGGATTAACCATGGATTGAGAAATAAACTAGACACGAAGGATCTCCAACATAAGAACATAACATTCCTCAAGATCATGAAAAATATAAAGTGAATTTAATCCCAAACATTGATTAACAAAGAAAGACAAAGGCAGGTCTAAAACTATTTGAAAGTTATCCAACCAACCTAATAACTCATTGAGGATCCCTGGCCAAACTAATACCTTTATAACATTTGAAGCCATAATAGGATATCGAACTACATGCAAAAGATTGTTGATGAATATTGAAACCACTTCTACATTTAATTTGAGGTTGTTAAAGTAATGGAGAAAAAGATCCCTAATCATCTTGCATATTATTTCAAATATTGATGATGAAGGAAGATAAAAAATGTGGTGAAGATGGGCATTTGAAACATGATCATGAACTGCCATTTCCTATTTTCAGCAGACATAGAGATAGTTGATGAGAGCAAGGCATGGCTAAAAATTGAATAATATATTTTGGAATGAAATAAATTGCATAGAAGAGAGTACATATCATGAATCAATTGCATAGGACAACATAATGATCAGGTCCAATCACTTAAATGATATCCCATAGCAAAGTACACACCAAATCAAGCACCCCAAATACATATCAAGCCATAATTATGATTCAATCCAAGAATCGTGTGTAGGAGGAAAAAACATCACCTCTCACATTAATGAAACAAAAGGCTTAAAAACCTAGCCAGCATGTGGTAAAATTGTCAGTTATTTTCTTTGTCTCTTGATCAAATCCCCACTTGGCCAAGAAGTCTACATGTTGATTATATTGTTGAAAATAATGATGCACTAACCATGACTCAAATTCATCTGAGAGAGGCCATGTAGAGCATAAAATTTTGTTAATCTCCCATGATTTTCCATGTTTATAATTGATGGTGTTAATGATGATCTTGAAGTCCCCTTCTATGACAAGTTTATCAATACCACACGAATGAATAAGTCAGAGGCCCATTACCACTAGTTGGGCCTCTGCTTCATTTTTAGTGCCATCTTGTAGACACACAACCATTACTACTAATCACCAACAACAACTTAAATGAAGCTAATATATTATTATTATATTTCTATCACTAAAAAATACAATATTTAATAATAAAAAATGTAATGTAAATATACATTGCACAATAATATAGGTAGTATCATTGATGTATTATTATTATTATTATTATTATTATTATTATTATTATTATTGTTGTTGTTGTTGTTGTTGTTGTTGTTGTTGTTGTTTTTGTTGTTGTTGTTGTTGTTATTATTATTATTATTATTATTATTATTATTATTATTATTATTATTATTATTATTATTATTATTTTATTTTATAAAAAAAATTGAAATAAGCAAATAAATGAATCGATGAATAAATAAATAAAAACATAATATACAAAAAAACCAACCTAAACTCAAAAATATTTATGTATATTTAAAAATCTAATAATCTTAATCTCATAGTTTAGAATTAACTAATATTCAGATGCATGTTCTATATTTTTTATAATTTCTCCACTAAAGAAGGTCAATGCATAAATTCCACAAGAAAAACACTTGTTAATCTCATCGCGTAACCCCTAACAAGTCAATCGCTAAGCCTGACACATATTAATCACAAATACTATTTGGGAAAAAATAAAAACTTTGATATTTATAGCTACATGATGGCTCAAATAAGGGTGACTACATAATTACTGATATTAGTGATTAGTAGCTTAATTTCATAGTTGGTCGCATTTTTTGAATTCTGATGGGTTTATTTTGATTCTAATCATAAATTTTTATCTCGATGTGATGATTAACCATATGGTATTTATCTTAAAGAGTAGTAGATGCTTTCATAGACATGTTTAGTGGATTGTGGGAGTGTCAAAAAATTCATCAATCCACATGATATAAATGCAAAACTAGTTTAGATGAGCTAGGTAAAACCAATTGTTGGTTCTATAACAATGCTAGGTCAACCCTATAATTTGGTAATTACAAGAAACAATCAATGTTACCAATTTTGTGACTTATCTAGACTTGTGGTTTACATAAACTTTAAGGTAGAAATGAAATATGAAGGATTTCTTATATGCTCTGTTATATTGACTAACAACTTATGTTATAAGCCAAATTTTGTATTTTTTAAGAATGCTTCTCAGATCTGGGATTGCAGTTCAATTTAGTATCCTATTGGGGTGATAACCTTGTCCACCTATATTATTACTTTGATTTGAGACACAAATGTTTCTATACTTGAAAAAAATCTATGGTCAAGTAATCTATTAACTAACACATATTTGTCTTTACAAATGTTTTGTTGAATATTACGTAGATAATATTTATACACAAAGCTAACTCTATTTTCTCTTGTTTTTCCACTTTTATGAGGCATTCAAACTTATACCGCCATGAAATTTAAAACCTAATGCAAATAATTTTATAGGTTCTTTGTTCCAAAGATTATTATTTTACATTATTCTAGTAACCCAATTTTTTTACATTGTAAAGAGTGTTTTTTTTGGGTTCATTTTACACTTGACCTTCACTGTTATCATTATCATATATACATATCCTAGCTAACCTAATAATTATCAATATTTAATTAACATAACTTTTCAAATTAAAAAATGGTTCTGTAGAAAATCACATAAACATTGTAAATTGATACCAACTCAACTTGTTTCTGATTGAAAGTGATATAACTTTTGTTATGTGAAGCTAAAATCAAAATACAATAATAAATGAAAGAATGATGCATTATTAAATATCAACCACCCCAATTTGTATTTTGATTAACATTTTTATGTAGGTACTTTTAAAAAATAATAAATATATCTTTTGTTGTAATTTTTCCAACTACTGCAAATGTATTTGATCAATAGTTTGACAATGAATTCATGTGCAATAAATTATGTTTGAAAATTATTTTTCCAAATTCCCTATGTTTTTTTCCCAGCTATAGAAAAATATAGATTTTAATACATAGATTATGCATTTTACCAAATTAATGATCACATCCAAGGATTTTATCCAATGATAAGGTATTAAATTAATTTAGTTTCTATTTTTAATAACAAATATTTTTGAAGTTTAATGTCAAAAATAAAAAATGAATAAATACCTAACATCCATTGGATGCCCACTATCGAAGATAAAAATAATGGTTTAATCAATTACAATAAATACCTTCTTTGCAACTATTAATAATATATAAGTTATCATAGTATAATAATATTATAATAAAATATTATGTAGATATAATATTATTAAGTATGCATTAAATATATTAATTTATATTAATAACTCACATAATAACAAGGATATTACTAACTCAATTGGTATTTAGGTGTGAAAGAGATTACCATAATGGTTCTTTTTTACCATTTACTTTATTATATATAGTAATTTTATTTATATTTTATTAGGCATTTGAGGTCTTGAAAGAGACACCTAAAACACAAAATTATTTTATCGTATATTACATCAAAACATCACCATAGCCTAATCTGAAATAAACAACCACATTCTACAATAATTTTCATAATGTCACACCCAATTTAAATAGAATAGAGACTACAATTAAAATAATTTGAAATTAAAAATAAATAGGACATTTGTATGTCATTGGATGAAGGATCAAAAAATAATTTTATCTTTTATTAAGTGTTTTCACGCCTGAGGATAAGGATAAATAAATAAATAAGAAATAATTTTGATGTGGATAACTCAGACTTCACATTAATATCCAATTGTTAAACTAATAATTCCCTTACCAACATATTGCAAACATTGACAAGTATAATTGGATTGCTAAACGTGTCTCATATTAAGCTTTACAAGTCACCATAAGGTGGAATATGTGCATGTCTAATGAGTAAAAGGGGATGCTGATCTCTCAAGACTAAGCCAAGGCAAAACAATCCCCTGAGTTTTTCTCTTCAAGAACACTAGAACATAAAAGGCATAATGATGTGTTGTTTTTACTCCATTAGAGGAGGTGGTTATGCATAATTTTATGGCAGAGGTTAAATTTTTACTAACATGAAGTGTAGTACAACAAGGTGCTCCATATTGGGTAATGATTTTTCCTTCTAATTGCATTGAGAGGCATATGTGATGGAAATTGGTAATTCAATGCACAAATTAACTTCAAATTATAGAAAAAACATTTCAAGAGGTGGTCATTTTTTTGCATATGTTTTTGCTCTAGTGAAAAATCTATAGACACTGATGATAAGCTAAAATAAAATAGGTGATCTCCATTAGTTTTGAATTAGATGATGTCAACTACCTTAATGGACAATCTCCTCAGATCCATTAATTACTATAAAGTGTATTACAAGGATATGATTATTATTATGTTCACATATCAAATTTTGAATTATTTTATGCTAGGTAAGTTTAGATGTAATATTTCATGTACTAAGTAAAAATTGTAAATATAAACCACATTAAAAATCTAAATTCTTTCTTGCATAGTTTTGGTAGAGGAAGATTTTCCATCATTCATGAAACTATACTAAAATTAAATAGGTAATTGCAAGTAAATATGATATTTAACATGATGTGTTGGAATTTTACCTTTGCATTGGGTTGTAAGGAAAGAAATGTTGATGTTATATGCTAATAGAAGAATAAGATCCTTGTTATGGAGAAGAAGATGATGTGCAGAAGCACAAGAGAAGAAGTGACAAGATCATATATTTAATAATTCAATAATTATAATCATTCATCATTTAAGTTGGTATGGTGCCCATTGAAATCTCTCATCACCCACTTCATGATCACTATATCCATAATTAATGATAAATCAATGAAGAGGTTTTGTCAAGATATTTCATTGATGGTGTCATGTGATATTTTGACTCTACACAAACATCTATAACCTGTTTTCCACTATACATGGGCACATAAACCTACCAAATTTCTTTGTAAAATAACTCTTACCAAATTGATATTTAAAACCACAAAACATCTCAAAAACCATGAGGTGAATATTTGGTCTTCACCCCTCAATAGAAATGCCGTCGATGTAAAAAGAGGATTTTGGATTTTTATTAAGATTTTAAATTACATTGTGATATGAAGTTTATATTAAAAACATTTTACAATTTTTATTTAAAAACCTC
>JARHVA010006663.1:292500-320000 GCA_037957365.1 Torreya grandis
AACTGACAAGATAACTTGTGTCTCCACATTCTCCTTTTCCTTCTTCAAGTTCTCTATTTTTTTATATAGGTTTTTGATGCTTGATTTTAGTGGGGCTAAGTGGGAATCAAATATTCCAACTATGTTTTCTTCATGAATTGGTGTTCATCGGGTCCCTAACCTACTACTAGAGTTAAGCCTATAAAAGGTTCAACCCTTTAGAAGGTGAACTCCTCACTCCAAACCTATTGTCTCTAGATTAAACTGCACATTAAATAATGAATCTATAACTTTTAGAGGTATTAAGATTTTATCTATGTGCTACCTAAGGCTCTTAGAGTTTCTATCTAAATTCCAATTTACCATTTTATGGTGTTCATCCTTCTTTCTTCTTCTTCTTCTTTCATTATAATGTTGAAATCTTCTACATTTTCACATAAATGAACCATTCAAGGATGATTGGTCCATGGATGGGATTCTCATCACTGAATAAGTTAACCTCACTCAAAGGATGGGTAAAGGTTAAATTTGGCTTCTTCTTCCCAATTGGGACCAACGCCAACTCAACATCCCTCTTTAGGGGTGTAATTATAACTAGGTCCATTAGAGTCTCCTTCCTTTTTTATTGTCTTGCTTCCTTGGCTTGGGCATGAAGTTTTAGATTTTGTTATTTTTATAATCTGTATGCCTCATCAAGTATATTAAGTGCATCTTCCACTCTCTCATTAGGATCCAATGTAATCTTGTCAATATACTCTATTGGGGATTCTGGTTTATCACGCTAAGCTAAGGATAATGGTCCTTCATTAGGTCTCTCTTCTAATTTATATTTCCCAAGTATTTATGTGATTTATGTTTTAGGTTGTTATAGAGGTTGCTCTAGAGGGGGCCTAGAAGAAGGTCCAAGTAATAAGTGGTATGGTAGGGTTCCCATCTACCAAATCTCTCTAGGTGGCTTGTCATCTCTAGCCATCTTAGCCTCAATTTTGATGTTATGTTTCTTTAACCTAGATAATACCTCTATTAAAGTTGTAGATTTGATGTAAATCATATCATAACACCTATCTTATGTTCATAGGGGAAATTCATTATTCTTGATCTCAAATGTTCAGTGACCCTATTATGAGGGTCTCATTGCCTCAACTCATCCAATTGTAAGTTTTAGGATTCCCTATGTTTGGATATGAAATTCACATTCTCCTAATTCTATATCATAATCTTGTTGATGGTAAAAGGAAAAAGGTGAAGAAGGCCCTTCCTTTTTTTGCTTGCATATGTTATTTATACCATTGTAGAGTTGGTATGTAATTTCTAGTTCTACCAATTTGGTTGGCACATGGACTAGTAGTTTGAAGGTTTGACCCAAAGTCCCTTCCATTCTTATCAATATATAATATGGATAAAACCAGATGTCCCCCATTAATTTTACATACTTCTTGATCAGAGGTCTGAACCTACCCATGGGGATCCATGTAATATCTTCTACCAAAGATGGATATACACAATCATAAATAAATTTTATGTTGTGTCTATATTTGAAAATGTGCAGCTTCGAATAGTGATGGGAGACAGTATGTATGCCATCAAGTGACCCATTTTTTATGTATGGTATCTTGGTGGTGACCAAGAGTACATCTAGAATATAGGACATCATGAAAAATCAATTATTGATTTTCTTATTAATGACTATGAACTTTTTTTTAAACAAATGTTAATCATCTCACCAATTGGGGGGTGAGTCCCTTCTCTACCATGAAGTATACATAGGGCACCCAGATCTTATTAACATGTGTGGTAGAAGGGGGCCTAGATAACCTATTCAGTAGGGTCATGATTACTCTGATCCCTTCCCTAAATTGGGCAATTATAATGTTCCTAGTAGGGTCTTGGATTAGATGGGTTATAGTAAGTAGCCATGGGACAAGGATATCATTCAAATCATTCTTACTATTACATGCTCTAATTGTAGATCAATTTATCTGGGGCTTGCATAGCTTGTAGTAGATCTCAAATATGAGGGGGGGAAATATATGATACTTTTCTTAAAGTATGTTCATGGACTATCCAATATTGCTTAATTTTAAAATCAATGAAAATGGGGGTAATAAAATCAATGTACTATAATACCTCAAGTTTCATAGCATCATAGTGGAGACTGGTCATCTATATGAAGACCAAGTCATTGTATCTCTATAAGATTGTCGCATTATTTTATTCCTCCCTTATGATGGCTTGCATTTCCTCAACAATCTAGAAAACCTCAGATGAGTTCATGTTTCTAGTGTTTAATTTTGTAGCATCAAACTTAGTATCCTTAAAGATGCTTCCCTCATTGTCTGAAGTTAAGTATAACTCTGTTTTATCCCTTTGTTGTTGTCTTTGAGTAGCCATGACTTTGAAACTTGTGAATTTCTCACTAATGGTTTTATGGCGTCCTATAGATTAGTTTGTTCTTGATCAAATAATAATTGGACTCTTTTCTAGGTTGATAGTGATTAATTAGAGTTTAACTTAGGTCCTTTTATATAGAGACTATGGTATTCTATAGCTTTCATGGCAGTGGTAGCTCAGACCTAGGCAAATTTGTGCCTTAGATTTGATTTATATCCCTGCCTTTATACCTTTGCCTTTTAATGCCAAAAAAATATTTGATTTTTTCATTTTTTGCTCATGTGGCACCTATGTGGTGCCCATTCAACAACATTCATGGCATTTTTCATAAATGCTTTTAAAGGAATAGCCATTATCTTTTGAAAATCCATATTTTACTTTGCATTATTGGATCATTATTTATGGATCAATGCAGACAATTAATCATGATCTTGGGGTCTAATCACTATTTATTGTCATAATTTGAGTCCCATAGTTGTGTTACTTGACACCTTCATAATCCTCCTAGGCTATATAGTCTATTAGTGAATGTGTGCTCACCATGTGTCACTCTTGCAAGCCCTTGGGTTTCATTGAATTGTATTTGTCGATTGTGATCTATTTGATCATGTTTCATCAGTCAATGTAGATCATCGATCATGATTTGGGGGCTCACACAAGATTGGTATAATGGGTTAAAGGCTTTGGATCCATTATTTTTCCTTCTCTCTATCTGGTCAATCTCATTGTGAAGTGAGAGTTGTTGATCCTGCAAGGACGTAAGATGCTTAAGTTAGGGCTTGGGTTGACATAAGAACTTAGGCTAATGTTTTAAGACCAAGATCTTATTTGTGTTAATAAATACAAATGGGGTCTTAGGGATAAAACTTTAAAGTTAAGTATGTGATAAAAGGAGCATGTGACACAATAGGTCCAAGCTAGCAAAATAAAGGACCTTGCAAACATGAACACTTAGACCCTTTTTAAAATAAAGGGAACAAAATGGGGAAAACATAAAGGGACCGTGCATGATTTTAGGCTAAGGTTTGGTCATGCTAAAAAAAAAATGACCAAGCCCTAACATAAAATTAGGCTTAAGTTTAAATTAGGTTTAAAATATTCCCACTAAATTTTCTCTTGCCAAATTTGAATTCAAACTAAGGGTCGAAGCTAAGATTTGTCGAAAGAGGGTTTCAGAATAGGATTTGAACTATGAGATCTTATAGACCAAAGGCTATAAAAACCTTGAATGAGGATAAGACCATGAACATTTTAGTATGATCCATAAAAGGAGCTCCATGAAACTTGAAACTTAAGATATAAAAGTCAATTATTAGAAACATTAGGTAAGGTTAAATCAAAATCATGAACAAAGGGGTAAATTTCATTAGGTGTGGATGATTTTCAAATTCTAACCAAGTGTAGAATATCAATATTTTAGTGTTAAGGTTCAAATTAATAACAACGGTCCCTATTTTTTTAGAAATGGTGGTGGGGTATGTTGACCTTAATAAATGGTGACATTTAGGGGAAACATAACAATATGTTAGAACTTAGAGATTCTAGTTCAGACAAATAACTAGGTCATTTATCCCACTTGATTAATGTTATAATCAAGATTAGTCCATGATTGAAATAAACCTTACACATGCAGATTTAGGATTAAACATCAAAACATAACCATGTTGTGTTTGTTCTTTGATTTTGTTTACTATTTTCCATAGGATCTATGGGACAACTTCTAAGTTTTAATCTTTTAATCATTAACATTGACCTGGATCATGTCTAGATATTCATTAAAAACCATGCTTCTATTTTGGGGAAGGTTTGGACATTGCTCTGTTACCAGTCAGGCATCCATAGCCCCAATAGGGATGTCTTTGGATCCACTCATAGATTTTCTCTATTGTCATCTAGGCATCCATGGACCTGATGGACATTACAAGGATCACCTTTTCTTGAGAAGCTTTTTATTTTTTAATAAACTCTTATTTTTTATACTTTTGGATTTTTTAGGCTTTCAATAAAGGTTAAGAACTAGGGTACCTAGGTTTAAATATTTGGTCAAGTGTTTAATTCTTAGATAATCACCTATTATTTCAACCTTTATACCGAGCAAGGATATTTGTTAAGTGCAAGCATGATTGTACCTTAATAGATTAATATTTCATTCTAAATGTGTAATTATTCTTAAAACTAGGTTCAGATCAAGATAATGTCTAAGGTTTTATGGAATGGTTAACCTATTCATGGGTCCTTACTAGTTTCTTCAAATCATAACATTAAGCTCATATCTCAAATTCATGGTTAACACATATATGAGGTTCATACCAACATTTATGAACGTTTGGAGTTTAAGAAAGCTAAGGGATTTGAACTAAGGGCTGTCTAAAAGGACTTATTGAAAGCAAGGAATGAATAAACAAGAAATAAACACCCAACATAAAGTAGCAAATAAAGAAGCAAAATGGAAATAAAAATATATATACATATATATGTACAAATAAGGTGTAAGAAAGAAAAATTTGAAGGAAAGCAACTAGCCTACCTACATTAACTCTAACCATCTTACAAATTAACTCCATGAAGACACCGAGACGAGTAGTAGAGAAGTAATGCTTGATATAATACCCATTGGTGGGAAGTATTAACTTTTCTCCTTGTAGGTCTTTGAGTCTAAAGGTGTTATCCCTAAGTGTATAAATAATTTGGTCGGGGCCAATCCACAAAGGTGTGAACTTGTCATGTTTTCCCTTGGGCTCAGATGTTTTTTCCTAAAGAAGAACCAAGTCCCTTTTTCTAAACACCTTGATCTTTGATCTCTTGTCAAACCACCTCTTCACTATAGTTTGGTGTCTTCTAAAGTTATCAAAATCTTCCTCTCATGCGTCTTCCATCTGAATAATGTCTAACAGTATTGATTTTGCAAATTATAGGTCTTCCTCCATATACTCTTGTATAAACATGTAAGTTGGTAGATTGAGTGTGGTGGGGAATATAGGCTCCTAGACATATAATAGAAAAAATGGTGATGATTTAAGAACCTGCTTAACTCTTGTTTTATTTGACCATAGGGCATACTGAAGAAGCTTTATGTCATGTTCTAGGTTTGTCTTCAGTAGATTTCTTAATGGATTTTATGAAGTTTTTATTCATTAACTCAAACACTCCATTACCTTGAGGATAATGGTTAGATGAAAACTTGAGAATAATGTTCTTATCATATTCCCATTTTTTCATATCTGTGGATATGATTACTGACCCATTGTTACATACCAAAGATATCGAGGTTCCAAATCTAGTGTATATGTTTTGTTCTAAGAACTTGATCACTTATTTTATTTTGCATTATTTGGTGGCTACTGATTCAATTTACCTAGTGCAATAGTCAATAACTATCAAAACATAATTGTGACCTTATAATGAGCTGGGATTAATTACCCCTAAAAAGTTTAGTTCTCACTAGGTAAAGGGTTTGTCAATCATGATTGGTTGTAAAGGCATTGTTTCCTTTGTCTCTTTACTGTTGAAGATTTGTCATGAATGACATTCTCTCACATGTTTATGAGCATATTTAAAGATGGTAGGACAATAATATCCATCCCTAAGGATCTTGTGAGATACTTTTCTCCCAGATGGATGTCCACTTCCCAACTTCTCATGAAAATTTCTCATTACCTTTGTAGCCTCTTCGTTGTAAACACATCTCAGGTATACACCTTCAAATTTATTCTGATATAAGACTCCATATTTAATGAGGTAGTGAGATACCTTGAGCCTTAGAGATATTTTATATTCCCTAGCCAGTCTTGTAGGACAAATGCCATTAATCATTAAATTAATTGTGGGATTGTACTAGTCCTTAGGTTGAAAATTATGTTGATCAACTTGAATGATACTTAGCTTGGGACTAGTATTAACAATCATTTGAATTAGACTTTGACATCTAACCAATTTTTTAGTTTTCATCTCTATGTCATATTTTTGAAGAACAAACATCCACTTACCCCTTCATTCTCCAAGTTCACACTGGCTTAGCATTAGCTTAGTGGCTGGATCTAGAGAAATGGCATACACTTTATTCCTAAGAATGTAGTGCTTAAATTTTTTGACTGCTTTAACTAATACAAAGGCTTGTTTGTCAATCAGAGGGTAATTTAAATCAACATTTTTGAAATGAGTGCTCACAAAAGTAATTGGATGATCAAATACTTCTATTTTTTGAGTTAAAATAATAGAAATAGTGTGGTCAGAGGAAAAAGAGTAAAAGTAAAAATCCATTGAAAACTCTGGACTTATCAAGACTAGAGCTTAACTGATTACACTTTTAATATCTCCAAAGGCCTTCTTGGATTCCTCACTCCATGAGAATTTAGAATCCTTCTTAAACATATCATTCAATGGTTTGGCAACCTCCATGAAGCTAGAAATGAATTTTCTCACAAAGTTTATTTTACAAAAAAATGATTTCAATTCTTTTCTATTATTGGGAGGCTCTATCTTAGATATAGCTTCCACTCTTTTAAGATCTATGGAAATCCCCATTTTAGTGATAACATGGCCTAATAATTTACCTTTAGTGACACAAAAATGTTCTTCTTAAGGTTGAGGGAATTTATATAACTTCATAACCTTTCAAACACCTATTGTAAATGGATGAAATGGTGCTCCCTATTCTTAGAAAAAACCATTAGATCATCCATCTAAATTATAATGCACTTGCCAATTAAGCATTGGAAGGCATGATCCATGACCCTTTGAAAGGTGTCTCCTACATTTATTAGTCCAAAATGAATTCTTTTGTATGTAAATTTGCCCCACTTAGTTATGAATGTTGTCTTCATTCTATCTTCTTTGTCTACTAACACCTAGTTGTATCCCCAAAAACCATCAAGAAAGGACATCATGGCTGAATTTGAGATAATTTGTATTACCTATTCAAGAGAGGGAAGAAGATAATTATCCTTTTTATCTTCTCTATTAATATTTATAAATTCAATATATAGTCTAATTTCACAATTCATTTTCCTAATTGGTACCAAATTGGTGACCTAGGTAGACTACCTAATGAGAAATAAAATTCTAGCATATAACAATCTCTTGACATCTTTTAAGATCATAGGATCTAAGATCAAATTCATAGGTATTTGTTTCTACCTAAAAGGTTTGAAATTATCTTTGAGAGGTATAGTATAGGTGATGTCTCTTAGATAAAAAAATTTCAAGTCATCATATGACCAAGTTATCACATCTTTGTATTTTGTCAACATCTCTTTGGATACCTTATTTTTAGCATTTGCATTGGATTTTCCAATGTTTACCAGCTAGGGTTGATCTTGAGGTCCAAGATAAACTACATTTTCATCTTTTCCACTTACCTTGGGAATTTTAGAAGCTTCATCTAGCTTATCTTGATCAAACAACCTTTCCAAAGAAATTATCCCCTTGGGGATCTTATTGTCATTAAACTGATTGACTTTACCACCAAATTAGCATTCTCTAAATGTATTTTCATTAGCCTTATCATGGATCTGAGCCTCAAATACTCCTAAACTAGTCATGAAGTTTAGAATTTGTTGGTCATCAATAAAGACCTACATATGGTTTATATTGTGTAGGATAGTAGGGCAAGTTACCAGCTGAATGCTAAAGTTTGATGAATCTTGGTCAAAAATGAGATTAGCTATGGTAGAGGAAAGCTTATTAGTTGCTTTATTGATTCCATAGGGATAGAAACAATTTTTAAGGCATCAAAATATTCTACTAGATCCTAAACTCTAAATTTGTACCTCTTAAGGTATGATAGTTTGCACTAATACTCACTTCTTAACTAATTTATTACTAGTTTTGAATCACCATAAACTAGTAGATCCTTGACTTTATTTTAGATGAAAAATTGTAGAACTAAGATGAGGGCCTCATATTATACAAGATTATTGGTATAAGCAAATTGGAGTCTATAATAAGCATGATATTTCTTACCAACATGGTTAGTTAGTGTTAAGTGGGGAGCCTAATTTTCTTTAAGGATTAGAGATTAAAATTTTGATGTTATTTTAGTAGATTTGGGATCCCATTCTTTGAATCCCTCATGGCATAGGGGGTTTTAAGGGGGGGAAATCCCTTGAAGGTCCAAGGGCTACACACTTTAGAGAAATTTTTAATAAAAATTACCTTGTAAAATTATAATTTTGTATTCAATCTAGGCCATTTATTAAAGGTTTCTAGATTTGATGGTAGAGGTTATGTTTAGGTGTTTTTACCCTAAAATGTATTGATATATCATTGCGATGTATGAGTGTGAATAATTATTAAATATCATACACAGAGAGGAGACGTAAAAGGTAGAGAGTTGTAACAAGAGTTGTTATAGGGTTTTATTTCTCCCTTGTATTACTAGAAATAATATACTTGATAAGTTTGGTAGATGTATCCTTTTTTGGATGAACCAAATTAAATCTAGCATATCCTATTATGTATATGTTTATGTTTAGTTTTTGAATGTTTGATTAATTTTTTTCATAGTCTCTCTTATATATGATTTGGGGATAGATCTGTGTTTTAATTTATTCTAACAAGTGGTATCATATCATAGGTTTTTTGCATAATTTTAAATCACATGAAGAAAAGGGCTTGACCTCAAGTGGGAGCTTATGGTGAATAAAATTAAATCTAAGGTGGATAAGTTCAATGGACATAACTTTTGATTGTGGAAGATGTAGATGGAGGATTAACTTTACCAAAAGGATATATATTTTTCATTAAGAGGGTAAGCCAAGAAGCCATCGACAATGTCAAATGAATATTAGGAAATATTGGATTGGAAAGCCCTTGGAACCATACGATTTTGCCTTGCATCTTCTGTAGCATTCAACATATCATAATAAAAGACAATAGAAGGTATTATGAGCACATTATCCAAGTTATATGAAAAACCCTCTACCTCAAATAAAATATTTTTTATGAAAAAATTGTTTGATATGAAAATGTCTAAAAATGGTTTAGTACTAGATCATTTAAATGAGTTTAACATGGTTACTAGTTAGTTACATTTCATAAAAATTTACTTTGATGATGAAGTTAGGAATATTCTTATTTTGTGTTCCTTGCTTGAAAGATGGAATAACTTCATAATGGTAGTAAGCAACTATGTGTCTAACAATGTCAAACTAAAGTTTAAAAAAGTGGTGGGTGTTATCCTAAGTAAGGAAATGCAAAGGAAAAGCACAAGTGAAACATCCATATCTATAAATGTATTAATAATGGAGAACAAAGGAGGGTAGAAGAATAGAGGAAGAGGAAACCATGGTAAAACTAAAGGGGGTACAATATCTAAATCAAGAGGCAATATGGAATGTTGGATCTATGGCAAGCCAAGACTAAAAAAGAAAAAAAATTGGTTTTGAAAGGAAAAATTAGGTAAGGACCAATAATAAGGTAAAAGAGAATCAAATATAGAAGTTCATGTATTATAAGATGTTGTTATACTGTCTTTAGATTTAGGTCCTTCTTTTAATGCTACCCCTCATAGACATTACTTTATAGACTATGTTCTAGTTAATTATGGGAATGTTTACCTTAGTGATGGTGAACCCTATAGCATTTTTGGAAAAGGAAGTGTTCAGGTTAAATTATAGAATGGAAACACTTGGGTGTTGAAGGATGTTAGACATGTTTCAAACTTGAGGAAAAATCTTATCTCTATAGGGCAGTTGGGTACTGAGGGTTGTATGGTCACATTTATAGTTGAATCATGGAAGGTTTAAAGGATTATTTGGTGGTTATAAAAGGTAATAAATTAAACACTTTATATTTGTCTATAGATAATGTTAATTCATATTCTGTTGTAGCTATTATAGGTAAAGATGTAGTTTTGTGGCATTACAGACTTTGCCATATGAGTGAAAAGGGAGAGAAGACCCTACATGCAAAGGATAAACTACCAGGTCTAAAAGAATTAGATCTAGATTTTTGTAATCACTGTGTATATGGGAAATAAAAATGTGTGAGGTTTCTCAGGGTTGGACCAGCTTGAAAGGAGTAGAAATTAGAGCTTATGTATATAGATGTATGGGAACTAGCTTAGGCATCTTCACTTGGTGGTTCATATTATTGTTACTCTTATTGATGATGTAACTAGGAAGGTTTGGGTATATTTTATAAAAATGAAATTTGATGTTTTTGATACATTCAATAAATGGAAAGCTTTAGTTGAAAATGAAATAGGTTTAAAACTAAAATGTCTCAAATCAGATAATGGATTATTGTATTAATTATTTTAACAATTATTATTCAGTAACTGGAATTCATAAATACAAAATAGTTCTAGGAACACCATAGTAGAATAGTGTTTCAGAAAGAATGAACATGACTATTATGGAGTGTGTTAAATTCATAAGATTGCATGCAGGTTTGCCTTTACATTTTTGGTTAGATGTTGTAACTACAATAATTTATCTAATAAATAAAGGACCTTTGAGTGCTTTGGGTGGTGGAATACCAGAGGAAGCATAGACTGGAAAGATGGTAGATTATTCTTTTTTTATATTTTTGGTTGTAAGGCATTTTCTTACATTAACAAAGATTATAGGAATAAGTTAGAAGCTAAGTTTCATAAATGCACATTTATTGGTTATGAAACTAATGAGTTTGGATTTCAATTTTGGAATATGGAACATAAGAAAATAATTAGGAGTAGACATGTTGTGTTCAATGAAAAATTCATGTATAGGGACCAGCTGCAGGAAAAGAAGCAAGAAAAATCTAAAAAATAATATACACTATTAGAAACAATTACAAAAAAAATATTTCCCAAAGGTTCTTGATCAAAATGTGCAATATAAACAAGTACCTGAAACCCTCATTATAAGACTCTTAAGAGTAAGTAGACCACATGATTACTTACTAATGGTGGTGAGCCAAAAAACTATGAAGAAGTAGTGCAGATTGATGCCAAGGGTAAGTGGGAGCAAGCTATGGATGAGAAGTATGTTTCTCTAAAGGAAAATCAAACATGGGATTTGGTAGAGCTTCCTAAAGGAAAGAAGGCATTGAAAAATAAGTGGGTATATAGGATAGAGGAGGAGGATGTAAAAAAACAAAAATCAACGACAGAATGGTGGTTAAGGTTTTGCATAAAAGAAAGGTATATATTTTGATGAAATATTTTCTCTAGTTGGTAAAATGACTTCAATTAGAATTATTTTGAGCTTAGTAGCTATTAAATATTTACACTTAGAATAGTAGGATGTAAAGACTTCTTTCCTTCATGGGGATTTAAAGGAGTAAATATACAAGGATTAGCCACAAGGTTATAAAGTTAATGGTAAGGATAATTTGGTGGGAAAATTAAAGAAGAGCTAGTATGGCTTGAAATAAGCTCCAAGACAATGGTATTTTAAGTTTAATAGTTTTATGATGGAATAGGGTTATTCTAGATGTCATTTAGACCATTGTGTATATTTTAAAATATTTAAAAATGATAACTATATTATTTTACTTTTATATGTAGATGATATGCTTGTAGTTGATTCCAACATGCACAATATTAATGCACTCAAGAAACATTTAAGTGTTTTCTTTTCTATGAAGGATCTAGGTGTAGATAAATAGATACTGGGTATGAGGATAAATAGAGATAGAAAGAATAGAAGCTAGAATTATCATATGGAGATTACATCATAAAAGTGTTAGAAATATTCAATATGCAGAATGCAAAATCAGTTAGGACACATTTGGATGCACACTGTAAATTAACAAATGAACAATATCCTAAAACACAAGAAGAAAATAACATGATGTCTAAAATTCCATACTCATCAATAGTTGGTTGTTTAATGTATGAAATAGTGTGTATGAGACTAGACAATACACATGTAGTGGGAGTGGTGAGTAGGTTCATGAGTGATCTAAGAAAGGAACATTGGAAGGGATTAAAATACATCCTTCATTACTTAAGAGGGACCATAGATACAGTGTTAAGTTATGGTGGATTAGATGTGACATTACAAGGATATGTTGACTTAGATATGGCTAGTGACTTGGATGGTAGAAGAAGCACTACAAGGTATGTGTTCATAATAAGTGGTACAATAGTTAGTTGAGTATCATGGTTATAGAAGGTTTTGACACTTTCAACCATAGAGTTTGAGTATTTTGTTACTACAGAAGCAAGCAAGGAAATAATTTGGTTACAAAAGTTGATTGAAGAAATGGGACATAGTCAAGAAAGATATATACTATATAGTGATAGAGTACAATCCATCTATCAAAAATCTTAGCTTTTCACTCCAAGACAAAACACATTCAATTGGGATATCATTTCTTTCATTCAATGATAGAGGAAGAGAAACTAAAATTGGAGAAGATACAAACCAGTAAAAGTCCTACAGATATGATGACGAAGGTAGTTACAAGAGAGAAGCTAAAGATTTATTTAGATTTAGTTGTTATTCATGAATGATTATTAAATTAATGAAATTTTTGAGGTCTATATAGTATAATGGATGCATTAGTGATGGATTTACTATAATCAGTCTCCAAGTGGGAGATTGTTAGGTGTAGAGTCTGATTGTCATTTAGGATTAGAGGTTGAAATTATGTTGTTATTTCAACCAGTTTTGGATCCCATTCTTTAAATCCCTCATGGCATGGGGAGTTGTAAGGGGGGAACCCTCCTTATAGGTTCTAGGAGCCATGTGCCCTAGAGAATGTTTTATTAAAATTACCTCATTAAATTTTAATTTTGTAGTCAATTTGGGCCATTGATTAAAAGGTTTCTAGATCTAATGGTGGAGGTTACGTATAGGTTTTTTTACCCTAGAATGTATTGATATATGGTTGAGATGTATGAGTCTAAAAAATTAATAAATATTATACACATATAGGAGGTCGAAAAGGTAGGGAGGTGTAAAAGGTTTTGTTACAGGATTTTATTTCTCCCTTGTATTGATTGAAATAATATACTAGACAAGTTTGGTGGATGTAACCCATTTTGGATGAACCATATTAAATTTGGTGTCTCCTGTTATGTGCAAGTTTATGTTTATTATTGATTTTTTTATTAATTTATTTCATAGTTTCTCTTGTATCTGATTTGGGGATAGATCTATGTTTTAATTCATCCTAATAGTTAGAATAATGCTTACTCCAGATCCAGTTTTACAACTAGCCCCATTAAAATACCACTTCTATAACCCAGGAACAACATTATGAACTTTAATATCACATACCTTGGTAGTTTCTAAGGTGAAAAATCCTAAATCATAATCAACTATGTTGACCATTTTGTTGACAGTATTATATTATGTGATCATGTGTTTCATTCTTGGCTCCCTTCCAACTCTATCTAGTTTAGAACTCCCTTCCAAGGTAGCCATAGGTGTGACCAGTCTATAGACATATATCCATTTATATATTTTTTCCATTCTCTAATAAAAAATATTTTTTAGGCATCAAGGATATCTACCACTTGAATATCTATAAATTATTGGACTCTTGGTTCAGAATCTAGTTACATGTGAACATTTAACAATTATCCAACCACCTTGACCCTAGACTTATCTAATTGGGTGACAACCCTATTAGATTAATGGGAGTTAAACCAATTTTCTTACAAACACCTGTAGGCATGATATTTATAGAGGCATGAAAATCTAACAAATAATTATGTAATTTCTTATCAAACATTCTAACTATAAGTAAGAAGGGTGGGGACTCTATTTTAGCTTTGTATATAGATACATTAGCATTATTAGTCTTGTACAACTTACTAAATTTCTTAGACAAGGATTCTATAAATATATTTTTCTACTTTATGATTTGTGTCAGTTCATGCAAGCTAATATTAGCTTTAATTTTCTTCATGTCATCTACAATATTATAACTAGTCCCATTGGAAGCATTAGAAGTATCAATATTATGCCTATAATTAATTCCATTTTGAGGCTCTAGATTATTGTCTGAATTAGTATCCAGAGGATTGTCAAATCTTTTTGGAGTATAAGTGGTCAAAGGTTACGTTTTTTCTATGTTCTTTAAAGGATATGTCTTCTTTAATAACTAATAGAAGGAATCAACTTCTTCAAGCACATCATCAAGTTAGTTGTCTTCTTGGAAGGGGAAATCAAATGTTTCCACCATGAAGGTCTAGTTAGTAGGCTTGGATCTTAAAGTATTTGCACCATTGTCTTTGTTAGGTACTATTTCAAAAGTGTCCATCACTTATTGAAATGCTTCAAAAAATTTACAAAACTCAATGCAATAAATCTCACCATGTTTAGCAATATAATGGACCTTATAATAATCAGGCAAAGTAATATCAATAAGATGAATATTTTTAGTCTTATTTTTGGAATGTAGTTTAGAATTCCTATTATTTTATAAACTATCATTATTAAACCTATTATTGGGCCTATTGAATCTTTGGAAAGAGAAGTTCCTACTAGAATTTTCTCTCGTATTACCAACTTGTTTTTGTAGCTAAAGGAAGTTAGTGCTTACTTGTTAGACCATTTTTAGAATGGACTCATTCTCATTTTGGGCGGATTATGAATTATGAAGCTAGTTTTTATGTACCAGTGGATGGTACTAAGGCCCTTTGATAATTTTCATTAAATACATTGGTAGAAGGGTGATTAAAGAACCCCAAATTGTGGTTAGGAGAAGCATGTGTTAGAGTCAATTAGTTTAGATTTGGGAACTAGTTGAGATCATGCACTTCTTGGTCATTATCATGAAATATATTCATGGTAGGCATATGTAGATCTATATTGGGAATAGAATAGGCCATTTGACCTTGTGGTTGCATCTGGTCATTAATGATCACAACCTCAACATAAGCTAAAACTAGTGTGTTTATAGGATCTAAAAATATTTTTATGAATACTAGAGTCATGGGATCAAGAGCATATTTATATATTTTGAAGTACAATGCTTGATCAGTTTTATCAAGGTCAATGGTCCTACTGTACATATTGTAGAACCTAACATTGAAATTTCTTTTAGGTTCGTTAGCATCCCTTTTTGAGGTGGTAAATTGTTTCTATAAGACACAGGGGTTGATTATTTTGCCAAATTGGTTAATAAAAATGTTATTAAATTCATCCTAGGTGGTAATGCAATCATCAGGAAGATTTAAGAACCATTCATAGGTAGCACACTTAAATATGAAAGGAAACAACCTACATGTTACATCTTCATGAGTGACATTTATTAATCTTAATGTAGCTTTAAAGTATTTAACATGTTCTTCTATTATCATGATACCACTAGGACTAGAAGTTGGAAAATATTTTTCTAGATTATGAGTAAGGTCATGAGCTACACTTGAATGTTTATATGAGATATTCCTAACCAAGACATACCTTGATGAAGGATGAATTCAAGAGTACCTTGGAGTGGTAAAGTTAGTAAAGACTTAGAATGTTTATGTCTACCTTTGTCTCACTTAGCTTTCCTATGGATGACTAATTCTAGCAGAGGTTCACTTGTTTCTAAATCTAATCTTGTCTATATTTTGGCAATTTTAGCTTGAGGACTTTGGACCCTATTTTAAATATGATGTGTCAAATCAAGCTTTACAAAGAATAGGGATCAGACTTGCACATTAAGCAAATTCTGTAGAGATTTATGTAAAAAACAATGAAGGACATCAACCTTTAACTAAGTTATCTCAAATATGTGTCCAATTACATAATTATGGTCTATCTTTACAACTCTAAGCTCAAATAAACTCATATCTATAAAACATCTACCAATCTTTGATCAAAACAAGCTAGTGTAACCTCCAATACTTTGGATCTTCATATCTCAAGCTATCTTTACAAAAATTATACATATATTCTTAAAAAAATTGATCTTTGTCTAAAAGAAGAAAAAATATGGATCATAAACCATAAATATCGATGGTATTTCACCTTTGAGCAATGAATAAAAAAAATGTGTAAAGATAACACCAATCTTGGATGACAACACACTAAATTTATCAAAGATTATGTAAATTCTCAAAGAACCCTCCTTCTAGCACTAGTATAACTCATCCTATTGATGTCTCTAAATGTATCATAAGTGCTCTTAATGTTAAATAACTCGTCTCATTTTAGAATTAAAGGAATTCAAAGCATGAGTAGCAGGTTATGTTAATCTAGTTACCTTTAGTGAAATAAGGGTAGAGCAATGAACTGTTCCTAATATTTATATTAATTGGTGGTTGGGAGCCATCATGGCCAACTTATTTAAATATGAGAAATATATGTTATTATAAGTGAATTTTTGATTAAGTTATAAATTAAATATTAATCTAAATGGATATTTATGGTGAAGTTTAAACTAGAGTGATTTAGTTAAAAAAATAAGCAAAAGGAAGGGTAGGGAAAAAAGAAGATGATTTGATTCTTAGTCTAAATATTATGACACAGTTTATATTTCATCAAGACATACACTTAAACTAATACATGACATGAAATATCTTAATCATAGATCTTATCATGTACCAGACAATTATCAAAGAAAAGGATGGAACCATGTAAATAGGAGACCAGATCTAATTTAACAATTTAATTCACAAGCAAATAACATTAGCACATCTACAAGGGAAACAAGAGAAATGAAATGAATCTAAGATTTTTCAATTAACCTATCAGAAGCAAAGGTTAATATCTCTACATTCACATATGCATGTCAAGAATCAATGAAAACTATTCAAATTTCAACATCCAAATAGATAAATGAGAGAAAAGTTACATAACAATTGACACAAACAAATTTTTGACAAACTTTTTAGTAGTCCTTACTTGTAATAATTTTTTTAAATATATAAAATAGATTTGATCTAGAAATTCTCTCCCTAAAATAATGGTGATATTGCCTTTTATAGGAGTCTAAGGCAGTACACCGAGCAATCATGAGATTACAAAATATACAAAGGAAAGCATAGATATCCTTTTACATAATTCTATAATACATACCCTTTTCTAAGGCAGACTGATTTATAGGTAAATGTGTTAACAAACTAGCACATAACACTATAAAAGAAAATTCTACTTTTAAATATTACAAAGTTTCTTACAAAGTGGAATATTGTTAGTTGGGTGGACCCTATGGTGAAGAGTTTCCCCATTATTCTTGAAGAACCTTCATGGCTTTCTAATGATGCTCATCAATTAGCCTTAACTTAACAACTAGATCTAATATATACTCATCCCCCTAGTCGACCAAGTCATCAAAATATCTATTATTCTTAGCCATTTCTTCTTTGATACTTATTGCTTTAGAAATTTTCTCCTCTATAGACAAAATCATGCCAAAGATCCTACTATTATCATTCCCAAATTAGCCCTAACTTTTTCACCTCGCCCCTTGCATAAATAAAGTGACCCTGTGCTTATGCTCATCATCTCCAATGATGCCCAAGGATCTAAGTGTTGAAGGTGTGGTAACCATGGTGCCAAGAAGATTCTTAATTATTCTTATCACCTTTTTATCATCCCTCATGAGACTCATCAAGTATTTTAACCACACACTCAGACCCTAGATTTTGTCTATAATTATTCCTATAATTGAGTTTAGATAGGCCAAGCTAATGGTCTTAAACCTAGGAATCCATACTTTAACCAATATGTTGTTTAACTCTTTCATTTTATCCCTTGAACTTTGCCATTGGGATAAAAAACCCTTGGCCACTTCATCCTAGTGAGATAAGTGAATCCATCATGTCTTCATTTACTTCAAGGAATTGAACATGTCATGTAATGAAGATTCAAACATCTTTATCATCTCTTTTAAAACTAACACGATAACTTATGTCTCTAGATTCTTCTTTTCCTTCTTTAGGTTATCTATTTTTTATATAGGACTTTGATGCCTAATTTTAGTTGGGTTGAGTGGGCATCATCTAGTCCAACTATGTCTTCTTCATTAACTAGGTACTCATTAGGTCACTAACCTCATACTAGAGTTAATCTCATAAAAGGTTCAACCCTATATAAGGTGAACTCCTTACTCCCAACCATGGTCTTCTTTGTTATCACCTACTCCAGACCTGTTATCTCTAGATTAAAGTGCATACTGATTGATGACTCTATAACTATTGGACATACTAGGATCTTCATCTACACATTACATAAAGATCCAAGAGTGTCTATATAAATTCCTATTGACCTTGATGTGTTATTCATCCACCTTTCTTTTTATTCTTTTGATAAAACCATAATCCATGGCTTGACCTTGTCATCAATAGTGATGTTAACTGTTTGGGTCAAGGCCCATGACTATTGTAATGTTAGGATATTCTACATTTTCCCATAAATGAACCATTTAGGTATGATTGGTCCATGGATGGGATTATTATCACTAAATAGTTTAAACTCACTCAAGGGATGGGTGAACGTTAACTTTGCTTCTTCTTCCCAAATGGGACCAATGTTAACTCAACCTTCCTCTTTAGGGGTGCAATTGGAAATAGGTCCATTGAAAATCTTTCCCTTTTACTTATATTTCTTCCTTAGCTTGGGCCTAAATTTCCTCAATTTTTTCTTCTTCTAATCTATATGCCTCAGTAAGTACCTTAAATACATCTCTCATTGTCTCGTTAGGAGCCAGTGTAATCATCTCAATCTACTATGTTAGGTATTCTACTCTATCAAGTTGAGTTGAGGATGATGGTCCTTCACCAGGTATCTCTTATAATTTATCTTTCCCAAGTCCTTATGTCATTTGTGCTTGGGTTTATTTTACTATTTTCTCTAGATGGGGACTAAAAGAGGGTCTGGGCAATAAATGGTATTGCAGGGGTCCCATCAACAAAATCTCTCTTGGTGGATTGTCATCTCTAATTAGCTTAGCCTCATGTTTGATGATATGTTTCATTAACCTAGCTAATACCTCTATGAAATTGGTGGCTCTGATTTACATCATGTCATAAACACCCTACCTATGTTCATAGGGGAAATTCATTATTTTTAATTTAAAATGTTTAATGACCCTATTATGAGGGTCTCATTGCCTCAACTCATCCAATTGTAAGTTTAAAAATTCCTTGTGTTTAGAGATGACATTCACATGCTCCAAATTATATATCATAGACTTATTTATGGTCAATGGAAAATGTTGAAGAATTCCCTTCCTTTTTTTACTTACATATGTTAGCTATACCATTGTAGAGTTGGTATGCAATTTTTTGTTCTACCAATTTGGCTGGCATATGGACTGGTAGTGTGAAGGGTTAAACCAGAGTCCCTTCCATTCTTATCATTGTACGATCAGGATACAACAAGATGTCCCCCATTAACTCTACATACTTCCTGATCACAGGGCTAACCCTACCTATGTGGAACCCTATAATATATTCTACTGAAGCTAGATATACACAATCACAAACAAATTGTATGTTGTGTCTGTATTTGAAAATTTACAAATTGGAATAGTGATGGGAGACAATATGTCTTTCATCAGGTGACCAATTTTTTATATATGGCATCTTAGTGGTGGCTAAGAGGTTATCTAAAAGATAAGACATCATGAAAAATTAATTTCTAGTTTTCTTCTTAATGCTTATGAAATTTTGCTTCAAACAAATGTTAATCATCTTTTGAATTGGGGAGTGGGTCCCTTCTCTACCATGAAGTATACATAGGGCACCCAGATCTTATTAACATATGTGTGTTTAAAGGGGCCCTAGATAACCTATTTATCAAGGTCATGGTTACTCTAATCCCTTCCCTAAATTGGTAAATTAAGATCTTCTTTCTAGGGTTCTAGATTACATAGGTTCTAGTAAGCAACCATGGGGTAAGGATAGTCTTCAAGTTATTCTTACTAGTCCATGTTCTAATTGTAGGCAAATATATCTAGGTCTTGCCTAGTTTTTAGTAACTCTCAATTTTGAGGGGGGAAATATATGCTACTTTTCTAAAAGTACATTCATGGACTATCCAATCTTGCTTAATTTCAAAATCAATGAAAATAGGGGAAATAACATCAATGCAGTACAATACCTCTAGTTTCATAACAATATAGTGGAGACTGGTCATCTAAATAGAGACTAAGTCATTATATCTCTGTAAGATTATAACATTCTTCCATTCCTCCCTTGTGATGGATTGCATTTCCTCGACAATCTAGAAAATATCAAACCAATTCCTATTTCCTATGTTTAATTCCACAACATCAAAGTTAGTATCCTTAAAGACCCTCCCCTCATTGTTTGAAGTCAAGTATAACTCTATCTCATCCCTTTGTTATTGTCTCTAAGCAGCCATGATTATGAAACTTATAAATTACTCACTAATTATTTTCAAATAACCTTAGGTTTAGTTTGTTCTTGCTGAAATAATAATTGGACTCTTTTCCAACTCGACAGTGATTAATTAGAGACCAAATTAGGGCCTTTTATATGGATACTAGGGCATTTTGTAGATTTAATGGTGGTGATAGCTCAGACTTAGGGAAATCCATGCCTCAAATTTGATTTAGACCCCTACCTTTATACCTTTGCATTTTCATGCCCACCAAATATTTTATTTTGTCATTTTTTCTCATGTGGCACCTACATGGTGCCTATTCAACAACTTTGGTGGCATTTTTCATAAATTATTTAAAGGGACTAGTTGTTGTCTTTTGAAAATCCATCTTTTCATTTTCATCATTGGATCTTTATTTATGGATCAATGCGGACCATTGATCATGATCTTAGGGCCTAATCTCTATTAGTTGTCTTAAGTTAGGTCCCATAGTTGTACCACTTGGCACCTTCATGGGCCTCCTAGGTTTTATGGTTTGTCAGTAAACGTGCACTGACCATGTGTCACTCCTATGGACCCTTGGGTTTCATTGAATAGTCTTTGTTGATTGTGATCCATCTGATCATCCTTCATGAGTCAACAAGAACCATCGATAATGATCTAGGGACTCATGTAGGATTGGTTCAATGGGTTAAAATATTTGGATATGTAAGGTTTCCTTCACTCTATCTAGTCAATCTCGTGATGAAGTGAGATCCATTGATATTTCAAGGATGTAAGATGCTTAAATTAGGGCTTGGGTTGACATAAAAACATAGGCTAAATTTTTAAGACTAAGATCTTGTTGGTGTTAATAAATAAAAATGGGGTCTTAAGGCTAAGACTTTAAGGTTAAGTATGTGACAAAAGGACCATGTGATACAACAGGGCCAAGATAATAAAATAAATGACCCTACAAACATTAACATTTAGACTTTATTAAAATAAAGGGAATAAAATGGGGAAAACATAAAGTGACCAGGCATGATTTTAGGCTAAGGTTTGGTCATTCTAAAAAAATGACCAAACCCTAACATAAAATTAGGATTAAATCTAAAGTAGGTTTAAAATATTCCCACCAAATTTACTCTTGCCAAATTTGAATTTGAAATAAGGGTCCAAGCAAGGGTTTGTTGAAAGATGGTTTTAGAACATGATTATAATTGTGAGATCCTAAAAACCAAAGGTTGGTAAAACCTTAAATGAGGATAACACTGTGAACAGCTTAGTATGATCCATAGAAAGAGCTCCATAAAACCTATAGCTTAAGATATAAAAGTCAATTATTATCAATATCGAGCAAGGTTAAATCAAAATCATGAAGAAAGGGTCAATTTAATCAGGTGTGGATGATCTTCAAATTCTAACCAAGTGAAAAATATCAAGCTTTAAACGTTAAGGTTCAAAGTAATCACAAGGGTCCCTATTTTTTGAAAAGGGTGGGGGAGGGGGTGGGTGGGTGGGGCATGTATGTTGACCTCAACAGGTCCCTCTTTTTTAAGGCCCTTTCGACCCTTTATTTGAGTCTTATATGTCTTGTGTTCCTATTTTACTAGGATTCCCATCTAATTTGTGTCTCCTTAAGCACCAATAACATCTTAATTTATTTTTTATAATTTCTTAAATACACAAGTGCATTAGCATACATAGAACATCAAGAGAGTGAATAAGAATTTATAGACATTTAACATCAATTTTATTTATATAATTACGCAATATTTTTGCTATTATATTAAGATAAATAAACTAAGATCTAAACTACACATGTTATTGAGTATATGTATTACTTTTTTATTTAAAACAACATTCCACTATCATGATACCATTTTTAGGTGTCTACACATGGTTACCCATATATTAAAAAAAATCTTCAATGATATTTTAATATATAATAAGTTTGGTCATTTAGCTTTAGGTTGTCCCCTAAAGATAACGGCTGAAAATGAATAATTTAAAGTACTTGTTAATAAGAAGGATAAGAAAGACCATAAACTTATCTCCAAAAGGAAGGGAAAATTCTAAGATAATAATAAAATTCTTCAATATTAGTTAAGTCTTAATAATTTTTTAGGTTTAAGATCTTTAAAAAATGATGAAAATCTTGATTTAATGGTGGCATTGGATCCCCTGAAGGATGCCAAAGTAGATGATGAAGGTCCTAAGGTAATAGTTGCATCACATCCCTTAAAGAATCCTTTGGGAACTAAGAGTTAAATCACCCATTACTTCAAATCTTGAAAATAGATTTCACTCTAGTGAAATAACCATATTGAGGTTGGTGTTATCCAAAAGATTTTGGGCTAGGCAAATAGCCCTTTTGAGCCTATATTTTTTTAATCTAGTTTCATCTATATAAAAATGTTAATAGGCAGACATATTTTGAGCTACCAATAAGAGACATTAACTCCTTAAAATATACTTTAGAGTTATATAGATGTTTAAATTAAAATACAAACATTGAAATTCATCCAAAATATGAGGAATCTCATGGGAAAATTTAATAACTTATTTAAAAAATTAAAACAAATCTCTAGTGTCAAGGAAGAGTTTTAGATGTTTGTATTTGAGAGGATCTAACTAGGGGTTGGTCCATACATTTGAGATTTTAAGTGGGTATAATTTTATGCCTAGGTATACACTTATACACATTTTTATATTTCTTCCTATGATTGGGGATTTTGTATTTTTTTGTTAATAATATTATTTTCCATTTTTTGGGGGTCCTAATAAACTTGATTATTGGGTTTTGAATACCAACCTATGAGCCATTTATTTTATTTTAATAAAATTAATTTATTTTTATATTTTTTAATAAATAGACATGATAATAAATTTCCAATTAAATATATATATATATATATATATATATATATATATATATATATATATATATATATATATATAATAACTATGATTGGTATAATATCTCTATTTTCATAAGGATATGTGCAATATTTGTGTGGAGGGTTAGTATTGGCTCATGCAAATAAGTATAACTCTTAAAGGGTAAAATTTGCCTACTCTATTGAAACCTCCTCTATGTCTTCATCTAAGACAAATGTTTTGGTAAATTCCTAATAATTATTTACAAAATTTAAATGTGTGACCTATGATTTATTGTATTAATGCTTAATTAACTCACCTAACCACATGCACAGATGCTAAATATTCAACCCAACCTCTATAATTTATTGTTGTTTAGTTTTAAATGCATTGGAAATGTAATCACTTCCCACCATATTTTTAGAAGGTCCCACCACATTATTTATGTGTATATACAAAGGTGTTCACACATCTCATGAGAATCACACATACGGTTGAGGGAAAAATAGGAAAATTTCTCCTTTTAGTTTCAAGGTCCACCTATGGTGCAATGTTAAAAAAAATAGTGGAGATTAAACTCAAGGAAAAGAGACAAGAAATGAAAAAAAATGTTGATACTTAAAATATTAGGGAAGGTAACATCATTACTCAAATAAATAATTTTTCCTTACATTAATACCTAAATGAACACAAAATATTAGTATATTGTAACTCATGTTAAAATTTTAGTTGTGATTATGGTACCTAACAAAAAATATCTAAAATTATTAAAATGAAGCTTGGTAATAAATGATGTATTGTAATGGGATTTGTTTTAAATTTAGATGATGGATTGCATAATTTGAAACATTAATGGATAATTTAAATTAACTTCATTTTTTCTAAAAATCTTCTATTAATTTTATGGATTGTAGAATTTGAATTTTTTGTTCAATCCACATCAATGGGAAATATGACTAATGAGTAGGATAAAGGAGTGATACAATTAAAAATGGTGTAATGTTTTTATGCTATTGAGATTATTAATACACTTAATCATGTAATGAATTACTTTCCCTCTTTTTATTTTTATTTCTTATGTTATTTTTTAATTGGAATGACATCATCCAAATGTTGATCTCATTATTATACCTCATATGTAAAACAATTTTAATTTGCATTTTAATAATCATATTGAGAGACTTTAAAATTTTCATTATTACCATCATTGGCACATAAAGAAGAAAATTGTATCTCTACATGACAACATTCATCTTAATCCACATTATCCCATATAATTTATCTTTGATTTTTCTCATGTTATACAAAGTAATCAATTAGTTGAGAAGAAACAATTTTTTGTACACATTAAAGTCCAAATCCATATGTCTCTAGCTTACTTCCTGTGAGCCTCACAATTTTTCCATTATTAATTATTTCCTTCCTATCAAATTTTTAATTTCATAATAATTATGACATATGTAAAGGGAACCAACATTAAATATATTTATGTTATTTGTATATTCACTTGGATATATTGGAGTAAAACCAATTTATCCTTTAAAAAATTCAATATTATCCTCACTATCATAATCAAATGTAATAATAGTTATCTTCTAAATCATTCTTAAAAGACATAAAATTCATATAAGAAATTAAATCATCTTGAAAAAATACATCTAAAATGTGAGTTATTATAAGTACACTATGGTTTCACATTTTTTTATAAATGGAAATGACTTAGGGTTTGGAATTAATCATCTTAAACACAATGAGTGAGATATATTGGATCTAAAAGCACAAAATAGAATTTATCCTAATAAATTAGATAAATTCATATTTTACTCTTTTTAAAACAAGATCTAACCCTAGGGGAGAATGCAACACAACTTATAATTTTTTGAAACCCTATAGGAACTTTTCAAATAATTAACTTTAGTAAAATCATATCTATCACAAAAAGGGGAAATATATAAGCTCTCAAAGGTGTGTAAGAGAGCACAAATTCACCAATATGTAATATCAATAAAAAAAATTTAATAAAATTTAAATAAAAATAGCTATAAATAATTAACTATGCATGACAAAGGTGTAAAATTGTAAATCAGGCATAATTAATTTTAAAAACTAGAGGAAAAAATAGAGTTTAGAAGTGTGTATTGAATATTTGGAGATCATGTGACAACTAGTTTCCATTATCTATGTTTCAAGGATAAATACATTAAAAATAATAATAATTACTATTGTACAAACGATATAAATGATATAAAAACATAAAGTAGTAATCAAACCTACCAAAATCCACTAAAAATATGAATAAATGGTACAAAAAATTGATGAAGAGGAGAAACAACAATGAAATTAAAAATAGGTTAGAATCAAACACACCTAGTTAGTAAATCAAAAATACGGAACTACATCTAGGATTTGTAGGTCTATGTCAAATTTGGATGTCAAATTCTGGAAGGATAGATTCAGAGATAAACATGTTACCTCCCAATATATACTAGGTGGATTCATTAGGTCATTGAATTTTTATATTTTTTAACTACCAAATATATACTCTATTATGTTATAGATTATATATTTTTATATGAATATGTAGTATTAGATTCCATATAGTGTCCTATGATCACAATATAGAAATCTATGTACAAACGTGATGAATTTTCAAAATTTTGTTCCTTAACCTACCACTTAAAAATATAAACAAGACAAGTGTGTGTAAATTTATCTGACTTGAGCCATCCCTTGAAGATTTTAAACTAAAAATACAACATGCTTGGAAACTAATTCAATGTAGTTATTTTATGCATGTGAGTGGAATATCGAGTGAGAGATTCACCTCCTCTTCCTATTTCAATGCAACTACATGAATATTCACATAAACATTGTTTGGTACAAGTTGAATATGTCACAAGTATTGAAAAATATTTAAGTATAAAGGTGAAATATCATTCACAATATTATAAAAATATTTGACTAATGAAGGCCCTATATTGAGTAATAGATAAGGTTTCATCATACACTTGATATTTAGGTGATACTTGGTAGATTACTAGGAATGATTTTTATATATAGGGATATTTAGGACATGAAACATAAAGGTTGACCATGAAATATTATAAAAAGTTAATTTCATGGCACAGGGAATTAGGCTAAGGTAGGAAGGACCCACCAAAATACAAAGGAAATTTTGGTGTCGCTGAATACACTTGGGAAATATTTGCCAGGTTAGTAAAACTAACCTAGGATAAACAAATGTTAAAAAGGAAGGAAAATTATTAAAAAAATGAGTGACTAAAATTCAAATTTTAAAAATAGATAATTTTTGTTAAATGTTGAAGACATCTAGATGGCTCAAAGGTGAGATAAAGTATAGTGTGGCCTAGAAAGTGTCGAATAAATTACCAAATATACAAAAGTGGACCAAGTGTGATAAAATAAATTAAAAAACATAATGAAAAGAGTCTTGTAATAAAACTAGGTGTATACACAGTCATTAGAGTATGATAGGAAACTTCAAGGTTTATGATGAGAATGAGAGAACCCTGAAAACATGAGATGAATTGAGGAGGTTTTCCACATTGTTATGTTTTTATTTGAGGAAATAGTAGACGTGAAATTTTTTTTATTGATGGTTGTTTTCATCTAACCAAAACATCACTTATGTTTCCACATCTTCACTCATATCAATAGTAAAATGTAGTTTTATTCTTCCTTCCCAAATTTGGTAGCTAGATCTAAAAAATGAATGGAAAACAACATATGTTTTCGGGTTTATACTGTACCAAGGAATAGTTAAGATATATTGATAACTTTTAGACTGTAAAAAATGTTTAGTTTTTTAAAAAATAATTTAATAATTTCAATAATTCATCATCCATGAAACCCAATGTAAATTAATGTGTCACTTTAATGAACTTCAATGCTACTAGTATGAATGTTCGAATGATTTCTAGATTTCTCTAAATGTTGTATAGATTCTTATGAACCATATTGATTTTTTTCAAAATGTTATATGTCTTTGATATGAATTATATATGCATAAATTCATTAGGATAATTTTGT
>JARHVA010006663.1:327500-335000 GCA_037957365.1 Torreya grandis
TATATATATATATATATATATATATATATATATATATATATATATATATATATATATATATATATATATATATATATATATATGCTTCATGTCATTGAGTCATATTTGACTCAGGTGACTACGCTATCACATTAATACTCGGATGTATGATTGTGATGGTGCATGCATCACCATGGTCTTAAGTTTGACCATGGAAATTCTTTTGATTGGGTTATGATATTTACTATTTTGGTTTATGGTTCATTTTGTATAATGATTATGACTATTATTGTTATGTTTATGTCTATGTTATAAATTGTGTTGATTTTAACACTGATGTTATAGTATATTTATGTGGATGTGTGTTGACTCCTATTGCATATGTATGCATAAATTTTATATTTGAATTATGACTATTAGGTCTTATGATAGTGTGAATATAGTATTGGCGGTGTCTTTTTATTATTCTGACTAAGTTGATTTAAGTTTTGGAATTAATTGGATCATTTTTGAATATTTGAGAGGCATGTCTATTTGATTTTTCTGTTGTGTTTTAATAAATGGTTGGGATTGAGTTCATATTCTATTTTCATCATTATTTTCTACTTGGATGTTTATAAAATTCATTGATTATCAATCCTAGACTAGGATTAAATAATGAAGAGTATACATTATAGGTCTAGATGGTTAGCCTAGACACAATTTAGATGGGTATCCAAATGGGATAATTCAAGTATATATAATGGACTAAATTTAATCCATTCTATATCACTCAGCAACCAAGGTTAACTTTGACCACTCCTGATCTATACTTTAGACGGATTGACTATTCCCATATTACTCTATAATGATATGGTGTGTTTTATGTATTATTTTAATTTGGTATGTATTTTTATTTAGAAACCAATTTATTTAAAATTCATTTCATGTACTCGGTTATCACAACCACCATCCTATTGATGGTTAGGGTGGTGAGGGCCACTAATGGTTAGGCTCATAGGGTTGGTTGGGTGGGTTTGTCCTAATCAGTTCATCCAAGTTGGATTCCATGCCTTGATGACTTCACACTCATGTATGTAATATGGTAAAAATTTAATTATTGATTAGATTAATTATTGATATATTTTTTTAGCATTGATGTTAGGTTATATGATGTTTAATTACTTGATATAGTTGCTAACATTGACATGGAATTAGATAAGTATGTAGTCCTTTTTATTAATCATGTCTACTGTTAACTCATGTTATGAATGGATTATTGAGTTAATGGAAAGTTGAGCATTATATAAGGTAAAGTGGCTATAAATTAATATACTCCAGGTACATCAAATTATTACTTCTATTTTAATCTTATATTAATTTAACATTTTGTTATAGTTTGAATTACATCCAAGTCTGACATGTCATTAGACATATTCATTATCTTATTAATTCTTGATGCAAATATAATTAATCTATGATTACTAACTTGCGACGTAGATGTTTTAGACTAGTTCTTAAATCTAAAAATATATTTAAATTAGAATGAATAGATTATATAGGAAATCATATACAAATAATATTGTTAGCTCATATTGACTAAATTAATATTTAATTTGGCTTATCACTCTACGGATATAATTACATATTCAATTAATCAATGCATAAAATTGGTAACTGGTTCATAAGAATGATAAAACCAAATCCTTCCTTCTAATATGAAATTTAGACATCCATAGTTACATGCAAGGTATGTATTTTATATACTTCTAAAAGATATTATCCCTTAAGTAATGTATGTCATATTTGGGTAGTCTAAAATTTAACAAGTTAATTTGTGTACTATTTAATAAATGAAATAACATCTAGCTAAATATTATTATCTAATAATAGGCATGTAAAATATTTTTGCATAGATTATTCATTTATTGAAGTAAAAGAACTTGAAGGAAATTATAATAATGTATTATGAAGATGATAAGCAAGTTATTATGTCACTCTATTATATTTAATGTAATTTGGTTGATTAACTAATACCCTCACACTATTTGATTCCTTTCACATTAGGTGGTATGTATTCTACTTTCACTTTTCGATAGTTTAACTTACTTACCTCGCTAGCTTGGCTACCCAACTGAGAAAATTTGTAAAAGTTATTTAAGTGGAATATTTTATTTAGGTTTCACTCATCTTGAAACTCAGATGAACTTCATTACTCAATATATCAAATTATGTGTTTGAACATTTCTATTGAATACTTGTCCCTTTCTTTTAGTCTAGTGGGATTATGAATTTATTCCTAGTACAATGATATCTTTAGGCATTCATTTATGATGTGATTATGGAATATTGTATGAAAATATGTTAATTATTTCTTAATTAGTTATCTAAATTAGATTTTCTATTAAATAATTATATGAGTTACTTATCTTAAAAATAAATAGATAGTTCAAGTTTAATTGATTAAATATCTAAGACTCTTTATATATTGCATTGGCTATGCCAACCTAAATGGTTGTACATTTTCCATTCTTAAGTGCTCATAGAATAATGATGTTGATCCTAACTATATCATTGGTCATTATTCTAGTAATAACATCTATGTGAAAAACAAATGATGTATGATTTAATTACATAAATAGTGTGATGACCATAAAGGTTATAAGACATTATGACTTTGACTAGTAGCACTAAAGAACCTCGTATTTTGAATATATTTTCTCTTTATGCTTTAATATATTTTATTATGTGAATGATTAAAAATTTATAAGTATTGAATTATTTTGTTTGTTTATTATATTGATTGTTTGAATTATGTAACATGTATAATAATATAAACCATGATTAACTTGAATGATAACTTAGGGAAATAGATTTATCCTTCCCAGTTAAACCAGTCCTTTAACTTAAACATCCTTAAGCTAGACTGAATATCACTAAGGAGAGTGAGCTATTTAACTATGGTTAAGGACCTATAAACAATCCTATGTTAAAGTATGAGTGCTACATATGGTGCTTGGGTCTTATCGATGTATGCGTACACCGATATACCCCAAACCCCTTAATTCTTCTAATACAATAACATGTTTCCCCATAACACCTTTGGTGTGTGTTTACCTCTAGCTAGTTGCCTTAGTTCACATTCTTTGGTTCTAGTTTCACATATATTAGTACAATCAATGTCTATCATTGTAAAGTAAGTGGGTCTAACACATATCCAAAATGTACACTGATATATAATTCCAAAATTTTTTGGGGTTGTTTCATATGGTATCAAAGAATTTTTATGCTCTAGGGAACTTTGCAAATGATTATTTTCCTTAACAAATTATAATCTTCTAATTTATCACTTGTGATTTATCAGGATGGTTAGAACATGATCAAGTAGAGGCAACATCTATAGGAATCCTTTGACTGTCAACCCAACTAAGGGAAGGGGTAGAGGAAAAAGAAGGCATTTTCAAGGATATTTCCCTATTTTCAACTAAGAAGAGCTACCTATGTATACTTTTGATAGAAATACCAAGGTACCCAATGTTGAAGCAATAAATGGCAATCCAATCAATAAGAATGAGGAGATCCTTAATGGAATCTTGATAACCCTTAAGACTCTGTAAGGAAATATTGATAACCAAAAGCAAAGATTGAAAAATGTTAAAGAGACATCTCAAGAAGAAGTACCCAAATTATAAATGGGACAGGTGGAAGGACCTATAATTCAAGAACTACGTTTGACAACTATTGATCCAATCATCAAAGAGATGAAGAAGCTCTTACTACCTAACTTTCCAGGTAAATAATCAGGTGATGAATCTAATGCATGGTTGGGACACTTGTAAAAATACTTCAATTTGCATAATATGTCATCTAATGTGAAAGCTAGAGTGGTATCCTATCAGTTAGTAGGACCTACAGCTTTATGGTGGAATCACCTTTATGCCATTAAAAGATATTAACATTTAAACCTATCCTAGCCTATTCTTGAGACTTAGTTTTGAAAAAGATACATGAATACAAATTATAAGGAGCAAAAAATCACTGATTTTTAGCTCTTGAAGCATTAAAATATGTTTATTGCTGAGTATGAGAACAAGTTTCTAAATTGGTTATGCCATGTGAACTATATGCACGATGATTAAACTAAGATTACTAAGTTAAAAATTTAGCTTAAGGAAATACTGATGCATGATGTTAACATGAAAAACCTAATGGCTTTGCCTGCAACAATCAAATCAAGCTACAGGGTTGAGGAAAAACAAAAATCTCACCAAAAGGCAAGGTAAGAGTTCAAGTCAATCAAAAAATAGTCTAAAGTAAAGAACCTTTCTCTTGTGAACAAAAACTTCAAAAAATCTGATCATAACCATATATTTTTGGGAGGTAATAAAAATTTCAACAATTTTTCTAATCAAAATAGGAATTTTAAGTCCCATGAATATTTTATGTCTGGTTCTTAAAAGAAGGAACAACATCAAAACAACCAACATGGACCTGCGATGAGTGCTAATAGTGTTCCAGTAGAATCTTCTATACCAATTATTTTCTAGAAATATGGTGAAAACCACTACAAAAAAAAGATTGTCCTAAACTAAAATTAGGCCAAGCAGTGAATCATAGATTATATATTTTAGTTCATAATTGTAATGTTGACTTGCAGGCCACCCAAATTGAAAGTTGAGGTATAATTAATGGTTTTCTTTTGACTATCTTGATTGATTATAGTGTAACAGATTGATTTATTTTTTCTTTTGTAGCTAATCAATTTAACATTAATCCTATCTTGGTAAGATAAGGTTGGGAAGTGGAATTTAGTACCTAAAAAAATGCCTATTCTTGATTGTTTAGAACAAGTAAAATTAGATCTTAATATTTTTAAGACAAAGATGAATCTTTTTTTACACATTTAGGGTCTTATGATCTCATCCTTGGGATGGGTTGGCTACATCAACATCAAGTGACACTTTATTGGGTGGGTAAAAGAGTGCAATGCACCAATGACACTAGATAAATTATAAAATTGTAAGCCATGCAAGGGCCTATGAGACATAAAACACTTCCAATATTATAACTAAAGATAGTTGTTAGGAAGGTTTGAAATCTCTATGTCATCCAACTGCAAGAAATATCCAATGAAAAATAGTTGGTACATGTATATTTTCCTATTTTAAGAGATTTTATGGATGTTTTTTCCTTAAAATCTATCTAGTTTACCACCCAAGTGAGAATTTGACTTCTCTTTAGACATCGTAACTAGATCTACCCTTACTTATAAATCACCTTACTACATAAATGTGGTCAATCTACAAGAGTTAAAAGTTCATCTTTAAGAACTTTTAGATAGTAGAAGCATCTGGCCAAGTGTGTCTCATTAGGGTGATCCAATGGTCTTTGTGAAGAATAAAAATCGTACACTAAAACTTTACATTCATTACCACAAGCTAAATAAGTTAATAATAAAAAAATCTTATCGTTTGCCTAGAATTAATGACTTGTTTGACCAAATAAAGGGTGTTGCATTATTTTTTAAGATTGAATTAAGATCAAGCTACCATAAGTTAAGAATCAAGGAAAAAGTCATACATAAAACTACTTTTAGAACTTGTTATGGACATGACAAGTTCACTGTTCTACATTTTGACTTAACAACTTTCATGAATCTTATGAATAGTGTATCTAAAGACTTTTTGGATAACTTTTTGCTATTTTTTTATGAAATTTTTATTTATTCTAAAAATGAAGATGAGCATGGTCATCACCTTCATCCAGTCTTAAAAAAACTAAGAAATCATAAGCTATATGGGAAATTATCCAAATGTACAATCTATGAATCTGAATTTCATTACTTGGGGCATATTACTTCAAAGAAGGTGTTCTTGTTGACCCTGCTAGAATTAAAGTTATTCAATATTGGCCTGATCCTTCCAATATGCATGAAGTGTTCAACTTTATGGGTTTGTTTGGTCATTACCAACATTATGTTGATAATTTTTCTATTGTGGAGTATCCATCACTTCCTTATAGTGCAAAGGAAAGAAGTTTGTGTGAACCCCTCAATGTGAGGAATCATTTAATAAGACGAAATGGATACTTATAATATCTCCTATTTGTATCATAGTAGACCCAAATGGTAACTTTGAAGTTTGTGTTGATGATTATAATTAGGGATATAGAGGCATCTTGACTCAAGATGGCAATGTTGTGGCTTATGAGTCACAAAAACTAGAAGATTATGAAAAGAACTATCCTACACATGACATGGAGCTTGTTTCCATTGTTCATACACTTAAACAGTGGAAATATTTTCTATTTAGAAAGCCTTTCAAGATGAAATATGATCTCCAAAGTCTTGATTACTTATTCTCTCAAAAATATTTAAATGCACACCAACATAGGTGGCTAGAATTTTTTAGCAAGTTTGACATTGACATAACATATGTCAAAGGCAAGGAGAATCATGTGGATGATGCACTCAGTAGATGTATATACCTTACTACCTTGTCATTATTATAAATAAATTTTAGAAGTGTTATTTTGGAATAACAACTTGTTGATGTATTCTATCATGATGTAAGAGTAGGTTTGGTTAATGACCCTATAGCAAAAAGATTTGATGAATTTTCTATTACAACAAATGGCTTCATAAGGCATAAAGGTAGAATTTATGTACCATTTTTGGGGAATTGATAAATTTTATGCTTAAATAACTACATCCAACACCTTATTATGCTCATCCAAGGGTTAAAAAAATGATGCATGAGCTAAAAATATCTATTTTTGGCCTAGAATGAAGCCTGATGTCACTAAATTTATATAAAAATGCTCAGAATACCAATAGGTCAAATTTGAGCATTACCATCAAAGAGGTTTATTGTACCGTCATGATATTACAAAAGATAAGTGGGTTGTAATCTCACTTGAATTTATTGTAGTCTGCCAAAGTCACATAAGGAGCATGATACAATCCTTGTGGTGATTGATGAAGTAACTAAAGTTGGCCATTTTATTATTGGAAACTCAATAGATGATGATTTTGTGTTTGAAAAATTCTTTGTAAAGGAAGTGGTTAGACTCCATGCTATACCTAAAGTGATCATATCAGATTGGGTCAAGTTATTTACTTTAAGGTTTTGACGTATATTAACTATAGCCTTTGGAACAAAGTTGAATTTCAGTTCTTCATATCATCTAGAAATGGATGGGAAAATAAAATGGCTAAACCAAGTGGTTGAAGATATGTTTCACATTTACGTAATGGATTAGAAAAAAAAATGGGAGGACTAAATCCATCTAGTTCAATTTTTATATTACTCCTACCATTCAACTATTAAGATGGATCCATTTGAAGCCTTATATGGATGTAAGTGCATAACACCTCTTGGTTGGGATAACTTGGAAAATAGGGTTGTTACTAGACCTAATTTATTTTTAGAATATGAAAGGAAGATGAAATTAATAAGGTATAATTTGAAAACATCTTTTGATAGATAAAAGAGCTATTTAGATCAAAAGAAAACCCGACATGAATTCAACATTAGAAACAAG
>JARHVA010006663.1:340000-345000 GCA_037957365.1 Torreya grandis
GTTGTTGAAATTAACATGGAATTAGATAAGTATTCAGTCCTTGTTATTAATCATGCCTACTGTTAACTTATGTTATGAATGGATTGTCGTGTTAATGGAAAGTTGAACATTGTATAAGTTAAAGTGGATATAAAGTAATATACTCCAAGTATATCAAATTATTAGTTCTGTTTTATTCTCATATTAATTTAACATTTTGGTATAGTGTGAATTACATCCAAGTTGGATGTATTTTGACATGTCATTATACATATTAATTGTCTTATTAATTCTTGATACAAATAAAATTAATCTATGAATACTACGTTGGGATTTACTTAGATGTTTTACACTAGTTCTTAATTATAAAAATCTATTTAAATTAAAATGAATAGATTATATAGTAAATCAGATACAAATTATATTATTATCTCATATTTACTAAATTAATATTTAATCTGGCTTATTACTCTATGGATATGAATACATAGTCAATTCATCAATGCATAAACTTGGTAGCTAGTTTATAAGAACTAGAAACCAAATCCTTCCTTCGAATATCCATTTCAGACATACCTGGTTGCATGAAAGGTATGTATTCTATATACATTTGAAAGATATTATGTCTTAAGTCTATGTCACATTGGGGTAGTCTAAAATTTAACAAGTTAATTCTTGTATTATTTAAAATTTGAAATAACAACTAGTTAAATATTATTAGTTAATAATAGGTATGTACAATATTTTTGCATGTATTATTCATTTGGTTAAATAAAATAACTTGAATTAAATTATAATAATGCCTTATGAATATGATAAGAAAGTTATTATGTCACTCTATTATATTTAATGTAACTTGGTTGATTAATTAATACCCTCACACTTGCTGATTTCTTTCACATCAGGTGATCTGTATTCCACTTTCACTTTCTGACAGCTAAAGATACTTACCTCACTACCTTGGCTGCCCAATTGAGAAATTTTTAAAATTTCCTTAAGTGGAATATTTTATTTGGGTCCCACTCATCTTTAAACTTAGATAGCATTTATTTCTTGATGATATTGAATTCTATGCTTGAACATTGTTATTAAATACTTGTTGCTTTCTTTTAGTCTAGTGGGATCATTATTTTATTCCTAACACAATGATATATTTAGGCATTCATTTATTATGTGATTATATGTGAATTATTTCTTAATTAGTTATCTGAATTGGATTTGATATTAAATGATTATATGAGTTACTTATCTTAAAAAGAAATATATAGCTTAGGTTAAATCAATTAAATATCTTAGACTCTTTATATATCACATTGGATATGCTAACTTAAATCGTTGTATTTTTTCACTTTTTAAGTGCTCATAGAATAACGATGTTGATCCTAACTATATCATTGGACATTATTCTATTAATAGCACCTATGTGAAAAACCACTGATGTATGAGTTAATTATACAAGTAGTACAATGACCTTAAGGGCTATAAGACATTACGACTTTGATTGGTAGTACTAAAGATCCTTGTATTTTAAATTTTTTCTCCTTATGCTTTAATATATTCTACTACTTTAATGATTAAAAATCTATAAGTATTGAATTGTTCTGGATGTTGATTATGTTGCTTGCTTGAATTATGTAGCATGCATTTTAATATAAACCATGATTAACCTAAATGATAACATATGGAAATAGAGTTATCCTTCCTGGTTAAACTAATCCTTTAACTTAACCATCCTCAAGTGAGACTAAATCCCACTGAGGAGAGTGAGGTATTTACCTAGGGTTAAGGACCTGAAAAATATCCTATGTGCAAGTAAGTGCATATATAGCACTCGAGTCTTATTCGTGTATGCATACACTGATATGCTCCAAACCCCATAATCCTTCTAATACAATAACACACTTCCCCATAAAATGTTAATTGCCTTAGTTCACCTTCTTCAGTTCTATTTTTGCATATGAGTGTGTTGAATGTTTATTATTTCAGATTAAGTGGGTCTAACACGTATCCAACATGTACTTTGATATACAATTCCAAATTTTTTTTGGGTTGTTTCACATATACATACATACATACATACATACATATATATATATATGTATGTATGTATGTATGTATGTATGTATGTATGTATGTATGTATGTATGTGTGTGTATATATATATACACACACAGACATACATACATATATATATATACATATATATATATACATATATATATATATACATATATGTGTATATATACATATGTATGTATATATATACATATGTATGTATATACATACATATGTATATATATACATACATATGTATATATACATATATATGTATATATATACATATATATATATACACACACATATATATACACACACACATATATATACATATACACACACACACAGATGTGTGTGTGTGTGTGTGTGTACACATATATGTATATATATACACATATATGTATCTATCTATATATATACTATCTTGAAATGTGGCTCAATATAAGGGAGCGGGCTTATTATATTACTAGATTCTAATAAATTAGAGGGTTAACCCAACCAAGACAAAGTCAGAGAGCATGGTCATCATATAAAATTAAAATTCCATCAACCTAGTATCATGGAACAAAACCCACTCATACACAACAGCCATCAACTTTGTAGGTTGATATACTCATATGTGTATACACATCTTGCATTAGCTACATAAACCTATTTTTACACCTAAGTCTCAAATTTACTCAACAAAAGTACCATTTGATATGACTTATCCCTAATTTATAAATCATTGGATTTTTAATTCAGACATATTACCATTTCAAACCTCACTTAGAGTACAAATGGTGATAACCGAATAACAAGTACAACTTAATTTAGTTGTAAAATAAATTATCATTATTTTGAATTCTAAGAATTTGGATAAGGTAAGCATTATTTACAAAAATACTCAAAGCATGAACTCTTATACTAGAAGAAAAAACCCAAAAAAAAACAAGTATTGTTAACAAAGTACATAATAGAACCATGTGTAGAACCCACTACACACCTTACCATACACAGCGCATCAAAATAGTCCTACAAAAGATGAGTAGACAACCCATAAATGGATTTAGTCAATGAGATATTTATGCTATGATTACCATCACTAGAGGATTCCATAGGGAAAGGGGATGCCTAAAGGGTGAAACCCCATTCAAGGGGTATTAATGTATGGGCCCACACTAATAGCCATCAAAACTTTAGAAGGCACATGGTTTCCCTTTCATATCCCCTAAGGATCCTCAACCCAATAAAAGAATCTGATAACCCTCTATGGTTATGATTTGGCAACGCACTAGGCAAGGGGATTCACTCAAGCCCATGGGCCTTCTTAACAAGGATAATCCCATAGGGTAAGAGTCAACATAGTAATGAGTTAAATTACTAATTAAGTCTACTTCTATCAAATTAATTACAAGGAGGTACCTAATAAGTACAATGGGTCCAAGAAGAGGCACCAATGAATCAACAAGTGAAGCTTTAGCTTAATCCAACCTTTTAACATTCTAGGGTCTATGCTTAGCTAACATCAATCTGCTACAAAGGTGACCCAAGCATAAAAATTATGAACCTAAAACCTTATGGTGGCTTAATTGAGGACTAGTTTAGGTTCCTACCCATTAGATCAAGAAGCCACAATCTATAATCATCAGGGTTAATGAAATCGTGATCAATCGATTAATAGAAGCCATCCTTCCATGTATGACCAAACAAGAGAAAAATGGTTATCATGGTAGATTAAATAACCCTAGTCCTAACACCAACATGGATACTTGATTCCCATCTAGCCATGGTGCCTATATATAAAAGGGTCATGACATTCTTAACAAACCCACTAAGCAAGCAAGAAGACAACCATGAGAATTATTACCCAGTACAAGGTGAGAGACAATTATTAAAATGGACTCACATGATTATGCTACCTAGTCAAATTTATGTTTATAAATTCCCCAACCTTAGTGTTCTCACACTAACAATTCATTCCAACTCTTTAAATTAATAAAAATGATTTATTTAATTAAAATAAAAATGACTTACTTGAATGCCAATTAGATCACTAGGCTATTTATTGGGACATAAGTTTAGACTAGTTATGGCTATATCAATGAATCATTAGTTGTTACAATAGCTTGGATTGCATATGATCAACTAAGCATACCAAGAGTATTGCACCAATTTGAATAAACTAAACATTAGAGCATTAGTCCAAAATTCTATGTAATAATCATAATCAAGATTGATCTCATGTAATTCAAAATAATAATAACCATCTATTAGCTATCCAATTGATCAAGGCTTCATACTTACACTACCCATAAGTCATACTCAGAACCAATTATCATGGTTGAAATTACACCCTTATAAGATAGAAATATTTGATTCATTTATTTTCCTATTCCCTAAGATTGACATAACGATATCAAAAATGGAATACTCTTGTATTATTATTCTCAACTATCAAGATTAGTATTAAAATTTCAAGGGCATCTATTTAGTTGTTTTCACAAGTTAATGTGGAAATATAACCTGATGAAAAATAGCATCATAAAAATTTTCCATAAGGCCAAACATAGTACGTTTGTAATATATATTTTCATCACTTAAAATCATGATGTGGTCTTATTACAACATGCATGAATACATATATGGAATGAATCTAGACAGTTAATTAATTAAGCAATAAGTGTTCCCAATAATAGATTTACTATTATATAAAACTAGAATGCTTCTAGCACCCCAGTATTGAAAAATAGGGAATTGAATAAAATAATCATCTCACACACATAATTTAATATTTATGATAATTTAAATAACATTAAAAATGTACATAATTATTCTAACCATGGTTACCATAGCTTTTCATTGCCAAACCACCTAGGTGACACTTCATAATACACGATAATTCTAATAACTTACATTTAGTTAGGCTATAGGTTGAAGTGATAAAATACATAGTTAAATATAGTATAATCAATAATTAAACA
>JARHVA010006663.1:352500-357500 GCA_037957365.1 Torreya grandis
GTTCCAACATAGTCCATAATCTACATCTACAAATCTTGGAAGCTTACCAACCAAGTTTGCATCTCATGGATTAAATGGCTCATGTTATTTGCTAATAATAAGAGATCCTAAAAACATCCTTACTTATGAAAGTAAGTAAGCCATATTCACCCACTAGGCCTTCTAAGCATAAGCCACATCCTTGGACCTTGTAGGAGTATTATAATTCAATCATCATAAGATGACCCACCCATACAAGCCACCTATGATCACCAAGTATGGTTTTATGATTCCAACAATAAGCTCTATCACTATCCTTCCAATTGAATCTTGTCAATAAGTCAAAGGTTGCCTAGTAATGCTTACTTTAACCTAACATAATCTCATGGAAAGGATGCACTTAGCGAAGGTTTTAGATGAATATTACATATCAACATGGTAATCATAGTTATCACAACCATAATATATCTACAATCATAAAAAACATACTCATAGACATAATGTGTGTGCGTGTGTGTGTGTGTGTGTGTGTGTGTGTGTGTGTGAGAGAGAGAGAGAGAGAGAGAGAGAGAGAGAGAGAGAGAGAGAGTACCATGTCATCCTCATGGATGCCAAAACTCAATCTAAAAATCAAATAAACATCACAAAGACATGAAACATAACTAGGGTCATAGCCTTATTAAGGGATTAATATATACCCATGACCAATAATCACATCATGGAATCAAATTACATAACTACAAAACACACACTGAAAATCCTTTAGTCTCTTAAGTGATAAAAATGGAATCTCCTTCACTCAACTCAAAGGGCTCACTACACATAGAAACCAAGTCAAACTTCAACTGAATATATCTAATTTTAGTACTTTAGTATTATAAAACATAATACTTGTTTGCTTCTAGAGTACCATGGTTTTAATTCCACCAACCATAACTGAATTTCTAACCAAAAACCTAGTCCAGTCATTTGGAGCAAAAAAACTTCCCAAGCATTAAACACATTAATTAGCATTTTATTTGCTTGATGCAACCCATTAAGTGTAGTAACACATAAGCCAATAAATAACTTATAAATGCTTGCCTCAACTGTTGATAATTTATAGTTGGATAACTCATAGTTTATCCACAATGAGAGTTAACAAAATGAGCAAAAAGAGGAAGGATAGGCTTTTTGATGTTTCTAATAAACCATAGAGGATCTGACAATGCCTTATAAGGCTATTTGTACTTTCAAATATCTAACTTGTAACAAACTAATCAACTAACTAACATAAATACATAGATACAAATACAATATTTGTATACACACAACAGTTCAACATACCTTCACAAGGTTCATCACCATGGCTCTTCGGTGACAAACTTGACTTAGAATGGCCTTGACAAACTAAGAGCATCTTAAATCATGGAAACATTCTTACTATGTTCACAACCAAAAAACTTACAAGGCATGCTAGTTCCTTAATTCTAACATCATTAAACTTATTCAACAAAATCAATCAGATAATTGATTAATTGACAGTAAATTATAGCAATCACACCTATGGGGTAGCATTGGTTATCATCACCATTCATGCTTTACATCTCCACAAAGGCTTAATCCATTACTTTGACAAGAGAAAAATGCAATCTCGATTGATTCACCCATACAAACTAGCTCCCCATACCCAATTTCGCCCTTGAAGTTGGATTCAAACCCTTGGTCTTCCCATGATCATAATGTTCTAAGCATCTAGTGATGGGTTTCCCATACAACTCATGAAAAGACACCAAGCACTCTTCCCATTTACTCTAAGATATAAGCCTTTATCACTTATCTTTCAATGACCCACCCATATAAGACAATGGATGACAAGTGAGGCTTACTCAAACGTAACCAAAATCGAGAAGGGTTAACCCAACCAAGACAAAGGTAAGGAGCATGGTCATCATTGAAAATCAAAATTCCATCAGCCTAGTGTCATGCAAAAACATCAACTCAAATACAATATCCATCACCCTTGTAGGTTGATATACTCATGTATGCATACACATTCTCCATCAATTGAATCAACAAAGTTTTACACCCAAATCTCAAATTTTCTCAACATGAGTGCCATCTAATCTAACTTATCCATGATTTGTAAATCACTAGATAGTTAATTTAAGCATATTGTTATTTATAAACCTCACTTAGAGTATAATTGGAAGTAACCCAATACCAAATACAACATAATCTAGTTTTAAAATGAGTTATCATTATTTTGATATCTAAAAAGTTAGAGAAAATAAACATTATTCTCCAAAATATTCAAAGCACAATCTCTAATACTAGATGAAAAAACTCGAAAAAAATTATGAATTGTTAAAAGAGTACATAATATAACCATGTGTAGAACCCACTACACACCCTACCATGCACAATGCATCAAGATGATCTTACACTAGATGAGTAAATAACCCATAAACAGATTTGGTCATTGAGATACTTATGTCAAGATGACCATCGATAGAGGATTCCATAGGGAAAGAGCATTCCTGAAGGGCAAAACCCTATTCAAGGGGTATTAGTGTATAGGCCCACAATAATAGCCATCAAACCTTTATAAGGCACTCAATTTCCATATCAGATCACCTAGGGATCCTCAACCCAATATAAGAGTTTTATAGCCCTATATGGTTATGATTTGATAACTCATTAGCGAATGGGATTCCATCAAGCCCATGGGCATCCTTAACAAGGATAATGGCACATGGTAAGAATTAGCATAACAGTGAGTTAACATATTAATTAAGTTTAATTATATCAACCCGATAACAAGGATGTACCCAAACAAGTAGAATGGGTCAAACAAGGGGGACTAAGATACCAACAAGTCAATCTTTTGATTATGCCAACCTTTTAACATTCCATGGTCTATGAGTAGCTAACATCAATCCACTACTAGGATGACCAAAGCATAAAAATTATGAACCTAGAACCTTATGTTCTCCCAATCAAGGAGCCACAATCCATAAGCATAAGGGTTAATTCACTCATGCTCCATTGCTTAATGGAAGCCATCCTTCCACATATGGCCAAACAAGAGATAAATGGTTATCATGATACTAGATAACCTTAGTCATAATGCCAACATAGACACTTGATGTCCATCCAACCATGGTTCTTATACATAAAAAGGTCATGGCATTCTTAACAAACCCACTAAACAGGCATGAACACAATCATGATAATTATTACCTGGTATAAGGTAAGCACCGATTTTTAAAATAGACTCATATGATTATGCTACCTAGTCAGATTCATGTTTATAAATTCCCTAACCCTTGTTCACACTAACAATTCATTCTAACTTTTTAAATTAAGAACAATGATTGATTTAATAAAAATAATAATTAGTTACTTGAATGGTAATTCAGCCACTAGGCTAATTATCATTTCATAAGTTTAGACTAGCTATGACTATATCAATGAATAGTTGGTTGTCATAATAGCCTAGCTTGCATATTCTTAATTGAGCATACCAAGAGTACTGCACCAATTTAAATATACTAAGCATTGGATCATCAATCCAAAATTCAAATTAACAATCATAATCAAGATTTATCTCATGTAATTCAAATTAATAATAACCATTTATTATCTTGTTGGTTGACCAAGGCTTCATACTTACACTACCTATAAGTCATATTCATAATCAGTTATCATGGCTGAAATCACACTCTTATAAGATAGTAATAGTTGATTCATTGATTTTCATGTTCCCTAATCTTGACATAATGCTATCAAAATTGGAATATGCTTGTATTATTATTCTAAACTAGTAAGAGTAATATTAAAAGTACAAGGGCATCCATTTAGTTGTTTTCACAAGTTAATGTGGAAATATACCCTGCTAGAAAATAGCATCATAAAAAATTTCCACAAGGCCAAACATAGTATGTTTATAATATAAATTTTCATCACTTAAAATCATGATGTGGCCTTATTACAACATTCATGAATACACATCTGAAATGAATCTAGACACTTAATTGCTTAAGCAATAAGTGCTCCCAAGATTAGATTTGTTATTATATAAAAATGGAATGCTTCAAGCACCCCAAAATTGACCAATAGGGAAATGAATAAAATATTCATATCAAACACATAATTTAATAGTTATGTAAATTTATATAACATTACACATGTACATAATTATTACAACTATGGTTACCATAACTTTTCATTTCCAAACCACCTGGGTGACACTTCTTAATACCCAATAATTCTAATAACTTACATTTAGTTAGGCTATAGGTTGAAGTGCCAAAGTACATAGTTGAATATAGTATAATCAATCTTTAAACAAGGATATTGTTCATAAGTATGACCGAACACTATAAATATAAAGATTGATATCTTTAACATAAGAATACAAATACAAGCCTAAAGGCATATGTACAAGGAACCCATTACGCTTTGATACAAGTACAAATGTTGGAAAAAGAATTAAGAAAAATATATGCCAACTACAATGATATATCATTACATCAAAATCAACCAACAACTATATCACCCTAAAACATTCTCTGGTTAACAATGAGGTACATAGCCTTTAACAGGTAAAAATTAAATCAAGAAACCTAAATAACAATTGATGGCCAACTGGATAAAAATCCCTCCACTAAAAGAGGATAAATGATGTGTCAGCGTAAAGATGGAAATGTGAATATCATCCCTAAAACATTCTAGAAAATAAAATTTCACTTTAATAATATGAGACCAATGAGAGGGGAAAAAAAAAGAGCTTACATATATTTTGACCAATCATGAGCATCCCATAATACACACTATTGTACTATCTTTTTCAAAGGAATAATAATTAGTACACTAACATATACAATTTCTAAGAAAGAATAATTATATAACCCCAAACAGATTTTTTAATACAAGAATCAAAGATGTACATGTCAAGCATATGAATGGCTATAACATTACCAATAGAGTTTCAATTCTCATATTCTCATAACTAGTCTGACAATTCTAGACAACTCATT
>JARHVA010006663.1:365000-402500 GCA_037957365.1 Torreya grandis
GGGTGTAATTCTTTTATGCTATTGAGATGATTAATACATTTAATCATGTACTGAATTACTTTCCCTGTTTTAATTTTGCTTTCCTATGCTATTTTTTAATGGGCATGACATCATCTAAATGTTGTTCTTATTATTATACCTCATAAGGAAAAAAAATCAATTTATCATACCAATAATCATATTGAGAGGCTTTAAAATTTTCATTATTACCATCATTGACACTTAAAGAAGAAAAAATTATCTCTACATGACAACATGCATCCTAATCCACATTGTTCCATATAGTTTATCTTTAATTTTTCTCATATTATACAAAGTAATCAATTTGTTGAGAAGAAAAAAAATTTTGTACACATTGAAGTCCAAATCCATATGTCTCTAGCTTAATTTCTGTGAGCCTCACAATTTTTCCATTATTAATTATTTCCTTCCTATCAAATTTTAAATTTCATTATCATGATGACGTATGTAAAAGGAACCAACAGTAAATATATTTATATTATTTGTATATTCACTTGGATATATTGGAGTAAAACCTATTTATCCTAATATATATATTACCCTCACTATCATAATCAAATGTTATATTAATTATATTCAAAATCATTCTTAAAAGACATAAAATTCATATAATAAATTACATCAGCTTGAAAAAATACATCTAAAAGGTGAGTTATTATAAGAACACTATGGTTTAACATTTTTTTATAATTGGAAATGACTTAGGGTTTGGAATTAATCATATCAAACACAATGAAGCTAGAAATATTGGATCTAAAATCATACAATAGAATTGATCCTAGGAAATTAGAATAATTCATATTTGACTCTTTTTTACACAAGATCTAACCCTAGGAGAGAAGGCATGACAACTTATAATTTTTTGAAACCCTATATGAAATTTTCAAATAATTAACGTGAGTAAAATTATATCTATCACCAAATGGAGAAATATATAATCCCTCAAAGGTGTGTAAGAGAGCACAAATACACCAATATGTAATATCAATAAGAAGATTTTAATAAAATTTAAATAAAAATACCTATAAATAATTAACTAAGCCTAAAACAAGTGTAAAATTGTAAATTAGGCCTAATTAGTTTCCAAAACTAGAGAAAAAAATAGAGTTTAGAAGTGTATATTGAATATTTGGAGATCATGTGACAACTAGTTTCCATCATCTATGTTTTAGTGATAAATAAATAAACAAAAACAATAAAAACTATTATACAAATGATATATATTATATAAAAACATAAAATAGTAATCAAACCTACCAAATTATACTAAAAATAGGAATAAATGGCACAAGAAATTGATGAAGAGGAGAAACAAAAATGAAATTACAAAGAGGTTAAAATCAAACACCCCTGGTTACTAAATCAAAAATATGGAACTGCATCTAGGCTTTGTAGGTCTCTGTCAAATCTCGATGTCAAATTTTGAAAGGATAGATTCAAATCCAAACATGTTACCTCCCCATATTTACTAGGTGGATTCACTAGGTCATTGAATTTTTATTTTTTTAACTACCAAATAAATACTCTATTATGTTATATATTCTATATTTTTATATGAAGATGTACTATTAGATTCTGCTTAGTGTCCTATGATAATAATATAGAAATTTATATACAAACATGATGAATTTTTAAATTTGTGTTCCTTATCCTAGTCCTTAAAAATAGAAATAAGACAAGTGTGTGTAAATTTATCTGACTCGATCTATCCCTTGAAGATTTGAAGCTAAAAATACAACATGATTGGAATTAGATTCAATGTAGTTATTTTATGCATGTGAGTGGAATATCAAGTGAGAGATTCACCTTCTCTCCCTATTGCAATATAACTACATGAATATTCATGTAAATAATTTTTGGTATAATTTTATGATGTCACAAGCATTGAAAAATATTTAATTATAAAGTTGAAATGTCTATCACAAGTGTAGAAAAATATTTGATTAATGAAGACCCTATATTGAGTAATAGAGAAGGGTTTATCATACACTCGATATTTAGGTGATACTTATGATACTTGGTAAATTACTAGGAATGATTTTTATATATAGGGATCTTTAGGACATGAAACATGAAGGATGACCATGAAATATTGTAACAAGCTAATTTAATGGCATGGATAATTAGGCTAAGGTAGGGTGGACCCACCAAAATAAAAAGGAAAGTTTGGTGTGTCATTGAATACACTTTAGAAATATCTGGAAGGTCAGTAAATCTAAACTATGATAATCAAATGTTAAAAATGAAGGAACACAACTCAAAAAATAAATGACTAAGATTCAAATTTTCAAAATAGATAAATTTCATTGAATGTTGAAGATATTTAGAGGGCTCAAAGGCCAAATAGAGTATAGTGTGGCCTAGAAAGTGTTAAATAAATTACTAAATATACAAAATTTGAGAAAGTGTGACAAAATAGGAAAAAATACACAATGAAAAGGTTCTTATAGGAAAAATAGGTATCTACACAGTCATTTGAGTGTGATTGTAAACATCAAGTTTTATGGTGAGAGGGAGAGAACACTGAAAACATGGGATGAATTGAGGAGATCTTCCACATCATCATGTTTTTATTTTTGGAAATATTATACATGCTAATTTATTTTGATGGTTGTGTTCATATAACCAAAACATCACTTATGTTTCCAAGTCTTCACTCATATCACTAGTAAAATGGAGATTTCTTCTTCCTTCCCAAATTTGGTAGATAGATCTAAAAAATGAATAGAAAACAACATATGTTTTTGGTTTTATATTGTACCAAAGAATAGTTAAGATATCTTGATAATTTTAAGACCCTAAAAAATGTTTAATATTGAAAACAACACTCTACTAATTTAAATAATTCATCATCCATGAAAACCAATGTAAAGTAATGTGTCACTAACATGAACTTCAATGCTACTAGTATGAATGTTCTAATGATTACTAGATTTCTCTTAATGTTGTATAGTTTCTTGTGAACAAAAATGAATTTTTTTTAAATGTTTTATGTTGTTTATATAACTTATATATTCTTAAATTAATTAGGATAATTATTTATTTTTAGATGAATTAATTTTAAATGAGGACCTTATTGGAATGCACCAAAAAAATGACCATGAAGAAAACACATATAACCAAATTAATTGGTGCACATTGACCAATAGGGACCACAAAATCTTGTATAAGTATGGTATTATTATATATACATGTCTAAATCATGATATTAAGCTCCAAAATTTGTATATAACATGATAGTATCATCCAAATAGAAAACACACAAGACCCAAAAAAGTGGATGACATATAAGAAGACCAAGTTGTGACAACATCCCACAAAATTCACCAATAAAACTTATTTTGGATAAACTATTTAAAAATACAAAAATACCTTAAAATCATGTAATCAAACTTTTAGTAAATTCCTAGGGAACTGTAAGCACCTAATTCTTGTCATTCTAGGTTTTGTGTGTGTTTTGATGATTTATTCATATTAAGCTCTTACTGGCTCATTTTTCTTATGTTTTGGGGATCATTTCAATACCCTTCATATATTTTTCTCCCTCCATTTTTCTTTCTATTGTACTAGGTTCTATGTAGGAACATATTATATGCTAATGGTATATCAAAAATGTGCAATACATTCATCACCTAACTAAGAGCATAAAACACATAACTGATCTAACTAGGTACATAATTAGTTCTTGAGTCCCTCTTTTTTGTCCCTTATGACCCTTTATTTGAGTCTCATATGTCTTATGTTCCTATTTTACTAGGCTTTGCATCTAAGTTATGTTTCCTTAAGCACCAATAACATCTTAATTTAGTTTTTGAGAACATATTAAATACACAATTGCATTAGCATACATATAACATGAATAAAGTGAATAAGTATTTAGGGACATATAACATCAATTTTATTCATACAATTAAGTCATAATTTTACTATTATATTAGGATAAATCAAATAAGATCTAAATTACACATGTTAATGGGTAGATGTATTAAATTTTTATGTAAAACAATTTCCAGTATCATGAGACCATTTTTAGGTATCTACACATGGTTACCTTGATATTAAAAAAAAACTACAAGGAAATTTTTATATATAATGACTTTGGTCATTTAGCCTGAGGAATGTATACACACGTTTAACTCAATATTTAAAAATAAATAAAGGAGTTTTCTAATATATAATGAGTTCGGTAATTTATCTTGAGGTTACCCCATTAAGATAATGTCTAAAAACAAGGAATTTCAAGTACTAGTTAATAAGAAAGGGAAGAAATATCATAAACATAACTCTAAAAGGAAGGAAAAAGTACAAGATAATAAAAAATATATTTGAGCTTAGTTACTTCTTAACCATTTTTTAGGTTTAGGAACTAAAACAAATGACAAAGATATTGAGGTAATGGTGAGATTGGATCTCATAAAGGATACCAAAGTAGATGATGAAGTTCTTGAGGTAACAATTGCCTCAGATCCCTTTACAAAGCCTTTGGGCACTAAGAATCAAGGCACCCAGGTATTTAAATCTTGAAAATAGATTTACGTCCAATGAAATAACCTTATTGATGTTGGTTTTATCCTAGAGGTTTTGGGCTAGGTAAATAGCCCTCTGAGCCAATGACTTTTGTTATTCATTTGCATCCATATAAAAATATTAATAGGCCAACATATTCTGATCTACCAAAAGCAAATGTTAACTCCTCCAAAGATATATATACACACATATATATACATATATACATACATACATAAATACATACCTATATATATACATACATACATATATATATATATATATATATATATATATATATATATATATATATATATATATATATATTCAAACATTTACATTGATCTAAAATATAAAGAATCCCAAAAGATAAAAATAAATGTATAATGTCAAGGAGGAGTTTTAGAAGGTTTTATTTGAGTGGATCTATCTAGGGGTAGATCCACACATTTGACACATTAATGGGTATAATTTTATTCCTTGGTCTACACATCTACACTTTTTTATATTACTCCATATGTTGGGCAATTTTGCATTTTTTTGTTAGGAGGATTTGCTTATTGGGTTGTAAATTCAAACCAATGACCCATTTATGTTATTTTTAAAAAATGGTTTATTTTTATCCTTTTAAATCAATAAATATGATAATATGTTTCCAATTAAATATATAGAATAAGTATGAATGGTATAATATATATTGTTTCATAAGGATAAGTATAACTTGGTGTAGAGGGTTAGTATTGGCTCATGTAAGTAGGTATAACGCTTAAAGAGTATAATGTGTTTGATCTATTGAATCTCCTCCTCCATATCTTCAACTGAAACTAATTTGTCAGTGCATTCCCAATAATAATTTACAAAAATTAAACCCATGACCTATGATTTATACTGTTAATGCTTAACCAACTCACCTAACCACATGTGAAGATGTTAAATATTCAACCCAACTGTTATAATCAATTGTTGTTAAGTTTTGAATACCCTAGAAATGTAATCACTTCCCACCATATGTTTATAACATCCCACCACATTATTGATGTGTATGTCCGAAGGTGTTCATATGTTACATCATGATTCCTTGCCAAACAAATTTGCTAGATTATCTATGGATATTTGCAAATAATAAATTTAGATTTGGATATATTTCTGACTAATCTTGAGATTTATGTTATTTTGGGCTAATAGAATGTTTCTTAATTAGTTGTTAATACATGATTTTTTATTGTGAACTATTTTATGTATGCATTTACATTTTAAGCATATTAATGAATTGTTTCAATTATATGTTGGTGTTTATGATTATCATGTGAAAAGATCTAATTACCTATATGTTGTGAGGTGGATGAGGGAGAATTTTTTCCTAAAATGTGTTAGAGGTAGAGCATCATCGGAGAGGGTGGTGTAGATGGAGACATCATTGGTTGACAGATAGCTAGTGAAACCCTACACACACCAAAATAATTAGTCATGGTAGAAAATGCATTTAAAAATGATTGTTTTAGTGATTGTTTAAATTATTATTTGATGTGATTGTTGAGTAGGTAAATTATATGAATAAATTATCTTGTGTGTTTAGTCTGATGTGTTATTAATATATGTAAAAATAAATTTAATAATGGTAAAATTAATACGGGTTATTATTTTATCATTAAACTACTAGAGCATAATTAAATGTTAATGGGATTAATACAAAATTGGAATTTCATATTAAAATATAAAAAGATATTTTTTTTAAAAAAGAGGAGAAAAACATTGAAATTAGAAAAAGAGAAAAATAAATTAAAAATTTAGGAAAAAAAAATAATAATAATAAATATCTTAAAAATAGCAAAAATAAAAATAAAAAATATGGAAAAAGAATTTAGCATATATTATTCTATTTAAGAGAGAGAATGAAAGAGAATTTATGTAGTTTTTGGTATTAAGGAAAGGAAGAAGAAAAATGCATAACATTGAAGAGGAGAAATACTAAACCGAGCTAAGCCTATTTGAATAGCACCACGTAAGTTTATAAGCTTACAAAGTAGGTGGTTTCTTGAATTTTATTGTGAATTTTGTTAAATAATCTATATGTAATATAAGGTATTGAGTATTGAATATGAGTAATTGGCTCTATATGCATGAGCAGACTGTATTATATAAATACAATGATGTGTGTGTAGTGCTATTATACATTTTTGGGTAAATCTCTGGTTTTTATCTAAATCTAGACAATCTTGTAATATATTACGGTATATTTAAGTGTCTATTTCTATTTCTATTTAAGCACTACACACAAACAAGAGTTATAATGGTTACAGTTCACTTGATAATTAAATAATATTTATACATTATACGAACTTTGTAGAAAATAAAAGATGGAAGAGAGATAATTATTTTAGGGCAATTTATATTATAATAGGGATTATCTTTTAAATCGTAGATTTATAGATCTGATTATATAACTATTATTTATTCTAGCCAACAATATGGCCTTATAAGCATAGGGCATCCTAGAATCTAGTTTAAAATTGTTAATTATTTCAATGTTGGTATCCTAAACAAACCTACTTAATCAGTAATCAATAAATTTTAATTCTGATTTTAAATTGGTACTTTTACCTGTATGATGTCCACTCGAATTTGGTCTCTTGTATAATGGCATTGATCTATATCTTCTCTTCAACTAGATTTTAATTTTAAATGGTTAATAAAATCCTACCTAGCATATGGTGATTAAGACATCCGTAGTTAAAGTAAAAATAATTTTCTTAATAATATATCTATATATGGACTGTACATATATATCATCTGCTCTATGAAGAGTTTTGATAAATAAAGATTATATAAAAGAAATAAAATATAAATGCAAAAATAATATAATTTTATGTTTGGCATCATTTTCTAGCCAAAAGAACATTTTCCTTTAACGATATACTTCCCTCTCTGAACAAATAAACCTGTAGTACCATTTATATGTCGACTCAGTAATTTCTCTTGGAAGTGGACAATTTAACACCCAACGTAATATAAATCTTGACCTTCATCATTATCCACTCCATACTATTACTATATTTCTTGGTATGAACTCAAATTAAAAATTGTGGATACCTATGGTAGTCATTGTTCACTAAAGTAGGCATCTAAGTGTAGGAATGGATTTAATCTTATGTTTAAATTTTTATATAGATGTAGTTTATATTCAAAGAAAATAATGGCATAATTTATATTAAAAGCATTTAGTTGTAGATATATGTGGCATTTATTTATCTCTAATACAATAAATTCTAGCTAGCCATATTCAAAGACTAGGCCCCCTAACGATTAAAAACTATATGAATTAATACATAGCTAGCAAGGTGTCAATCTGTGTTTGATTAGGCAAGGGATCGAATGTTTTTAACCAGAACCTGTTAGCCAGATGTCACCTTATTCCAATAGGGATTATATATTTTAAACTAGAATGTTATTATACCTTTATTCAACTCATTTTTTATGGAAAATCCAATTTAAGTCTATCAAAGGCATTTAAAATATAATAATCTGATCAAAATGGGCTTATATAAATAATAGTATTTATGAGTTTGAGTTACGCCATTCTGTATTGGGGAATCACCCCATTTTTCCTAAGACTTTTAAGTGGCTAAAAATCTCTATATTCATATATATACTTAAGACCCATAGAAAATTAAAATACCATCCCATATGGTTAAGCAAAATAAATGAGTTTGGTATGAGTATATAAACAAGTAAATAATAATATTTTTGTTGCTGGGAATTTAGGTTGAGGTTAGAAATGGATTAACATTCGCCTAAAATAATATCTAAGGTGTTAGTTAAATATTAGTCACAAAGATATGTTTTTTTCATAGAACAATATTTTTATACAAAACTTAAATATAAATATTTAGACCATTTATAATTAGGAATCAGGTTTTGCCAATAGAAACATTGTAGAGGAAGTATTTTAAATGTTCATCTTTTATAGAAGAATTTGAAATGTGTCATTGAATTTATAATAAGGGTAGATTTATGTAGTTAATATTCTCAGGATAATTATTAACTAAAAAAATAAAATAATTTAATAAATTAGTTTATTGAATGATTGTTTATAAAAACCCTAAAAATAAATCGATTGACATATTCAACCGACTGTGTTTTCAAGAAAAACAAGGTTCTAAGTTTTCTAGTTATTGTGTGTGATGGATGTTTCCATGTATTTTTTTAAACTACATGGGGTGTGTCATACTTGTACATAGGGTTTGTCCTTATAAAATATGATTTGAGTAAGTTTTGAAGTTCTCAAAAACTATAAACTTTAATCTGTTTGAACAATCTTATAGAAAACAAAATGAGATGTTTAAATGAATGACATAATAGGTCTATGTGATTTTTAGCTCTCTGCATATGGTTAATTGTCTATTATTACATGTTCTTTGCATATAATACTTGAGTGCAATTCATGTCATGAGATTGTTAATATGTATAAATGTTTATCTAGTATGTAATAGTGCATCATGATATGAAATCAATGTTATATTACTTGAATGTCAATTTGTAGTCTAAACTCAAGGTATGTTCAAATGGTATAACCCCATATTTGTTTGTTGTTGTTAACTGTATGGAATGTTAAGCCCTTGAAATCATATGTTTGGTAATGTGTATTTATGTATTTAAGAACCTATGATAGTATGGAATATCATAGGGTATTATAATATAAAAATATGTTGTACCTAGATGGTACATACTATAATTATTTTTTCCAAACTCATATCTATATTTGACTTGTTTATTGTATGTGTGTTGGTTATTTTTGTGGATAGCATATTGTAATAGTTGGTAAGACTTTGTGAATACATGCATCCAATCTTTGAGAGTTAACAAATGTTGTGTCGGCATGTTATTTTGTTCCATGGGAACCATGACTTACTTCATTAAATATGGTTATTTTATATATGTTTATGTTTCCATGATTTAAAGACCACTTTATATGATTGATTGTTGAAAAATAGTAGCTAAGTCTTAAAACACTAAACTGTGGTAATATGGGTTACCATATGGTGTAGATAACTAAAAACCAATTATATTGTTTGAAGTGTTATATTAAATTTTATATTTATCTAGGTGGTATATATTTGTAATCATTATTTCTAGTATGGGATAGAAAATAATGAAAGATTCATACATATGTTTGATGGACTAGAAGTATGCTATTATTAATCATTTATATAGCATGTTGTATGAATAATTTTATATTAGGATGTAAGTTGATGAGTCTCGTGGTTGATTTATATTTGACCAATCTACATTTCTATTGTGAAGTAAGGAGTAAGATGGACTTCACTAGATTACTAGCACTGTGATGCTAGATGAAGGCAGTCCAATAAAGTGGTCTTACTAGATCATTATCATTTATTATTTGTAAATATTTGGGCAAAAGTATGTTTAGTGAGACATTATCATTTCATGAGTATGGTTCACATGTTAGTGTGATATCTTGCAATAGAATGGATTTCTATGAGACACTACATCTTTAGTTTAGAATCATATAGCACACAGGTACTTGCTAGTCTCTCTAGATTTTTGCACTATCACTATCTACTCATCCATGAAAGGAGGGTCATTCCCTGATGGGATAGTGTGAAAGATTGTTGGTCCATAATTTGGTGTAAAATCACTTGGATGATTCTCTCCCTCCCCACAATAGTAATACTATTGAGATGACACTTGAATTTTCCACAGATACTAGAGAGTTCAGGGAACTCATGTTTCGGGGAGCTAGGTATCTACATTATGTACATTGTATTAGATTGTCTATTATTATTAAGTATTGTCATGAAGAATTACAATTACTTGTTATTGTATATTGACAATAGTGATTATAGAGTTGTATCAGTCATGGCTGAGTTATTGTAGTACTTTCTATACTCATTTTATGAAGCATTTTCATGACATGAGAGATTTATGATATAAGATGTAATGTGTACTTACAATTATCACTCAAGTATATGTGTGATTTTTTTAAGGTTATTGAGGTGTAATATATTTACGGTTTATATTTTTAATTAAAAAAGGCATGTATTTATATGTCTAACTCAGCAAGCTTGTTGAATATGGTATCAAAGTTGTGGCTCAAACTTTAGGACCTAATGACTCCATTAGCATTTTGTGTCTTGTGAACCTAGTGACATAAAGTATTTCACTTGTATTTGGACTTGTGGTGTCTCAGTACAGATTCATGTTACACCATGATTGGGATTTTGTGACTTTCATAAAATGTGTGTGGATCATTGAGTGTGTACCTTAAGAGCACTCATACCCCTTAAGTTGTTTAGTAGATAAATTTATCAAGTGTCCCTTTGGTAATGGTTGTATTCGAGGCTTGGGTAGATGTGTATATAGAATAGTTTATGATTTATGGATAAAATATGTTTACCATAGTTTGATCACTTAGATCAGACACCTTGAGAGTGACTATATCTTTTCTTGATTATCAAATAATATTAACTATTTGTGTTGTAAGCTCAGGATGCTTCTCTTAAATTTAAGTGCCTTAGTTTTGAGTCTATATTTAAAAACCTGAGATTGGAAAGTCTCTAAGACCAATTTTATTTTAGTACCACTTAGGGCGATGGAAATCTTCTTAGTAGAAGCGTTGTTGTATTGCTTGATAATCCCTTTGTGTTAGGAGTTCACTTATGGAATTTGCACTCTTAAGATATGTGGTTTAAGAAGTGTCATCTCTTTGAGTTATCATAGAGGTGAATTATTTTTATTATATTTTTATCTTTTGACATAAATATGATGCCACTAAAAGTAGTCATATATGTATAATGTTGATTAGTGTTCTCTTAAATGGGAATTGTTTTTTAATATTATTTGACTATGCTCCCTTGGAATGTGTGGGAGAATGTTTTATAGTCTTGGTGAGAGATAAGGTTTAATATTGGATGAAAGGACACATTTTTATGATGGTATATATCTCTCCTAGTTATGGAAGTAGATTTTGATACCATACTTACAAGATTGGTTAAGTAGGTAGTGTTTGGGAAACATTGAGTTGTGGTATTTTCTTTTTACCTTGGGAGGGTAAGGAGGAGTTTTTGATGTAATAGTTATCTACTTTTGCTTATAACTCTTTAAAGTTACTACTTGATCTAATTTGTGATTTTTAGACCATGTAAGGTTTCAAACCTTGATTTATAAATAAATTATATAATAAGAATTATAAGTTGATTATAATTAGTATAATATTATTCACCCTTGCATAGATTGATATTGCTCTCTTTTGCTTAATGGATATTATTTTAAAGAGATATTGTATACATATCATCAGAAGTGAGTAAGGTTTAGGATGTACAAAACATATTGTCAATCTAGAGGTTGGAATAAACTTATAACTTGATGTGAGCTAGTTAAGCAAGTAAGGAGATATTGTTTTGTTTATTCCCCTTTAAGTCTAAAAGAATGGTGTGATTCTTGGCCTATGTATATTAAGTTGATTTTAACATTATTGTCTCTTGACTTGAATATAACTCTATAGGTTAAGATTATGAAATATGATACTAGTTATGTGTAGCTAGTACTAACTTAATACAATTATGGATTGATTGTATGATTTCTTTTATGTATGTATGAGGATACAACTAGAATCATTTAGAATATAGATATGCTTTCAATGAGCTGATAGCATTAAGTTATGATTTTATGAAAATTATTGTATAAATTTTAAAGATCAATAGGTTGTGGAGACCTAAGCGAAGAGTGGTGAAGTTGGAATGTGAGTAAGAAGCAATAGGATGGAATCTTACTTAGCCTTAATTAACTCAGAGTGTGGTATTGAGTTGGATCTATAAATAGACTTATCAAATCTAAGATTTAAAACGTGAAACTTATCAAATTCAGTTGTATAGCCATATGCATGTATACAGTGGATAGAGATTCCATATGAATGAGTATTCCATGATTTTTATATACTTTATGTTTACCATTCTTATTCATTATCATACTTGTCAGGAACAACATGGAGTAGTGACAGTATTGACATGTTATACTTATCTAAAGCTACGTGGAGGAGCAATAATATTAACATATAAATATTATATTTATTGGGTTCCGTAATTAATTTTCTCTAGAATGAGAAAAACACTCTCTAGGATAGAGATATGTGTTGAGAGATGGAGGATTATGTGAAACTCTCTCTAGTTATTTATTTTGACTCAAATAATGATTTTATGTGTTTTGAGAAGTCAATGAACTTTCACTAAGATATGTGGGACCCTTAAAGGTAATAGAAGTGGTTGGTCCTATATTATATAGGCATGTCCTGATGGTTTTGAACCTCGATGTGGTCATAATAGAATAAGTCAGAGTACGTAAAACTCATAACCAAATTGATTAATTTGGAGATGTTATTGATTAGGGTCTTTTGAGATCAATACTCTAGAAATAGTTCAACTTCAGGAAACTATGGTGGGTTTTTTAGGTAAACTTCTATTCATTTTCTTAGTTTGACATTGTATGTCATTTTGTTGCTTTGCTAAGAAATGTTTTTATTGAGAACTTATCTTTGTGTAAGAGTCATTAGGGATGACTACTAATTTTAGGGGGAAGGATGTTACATCTTGATTCCTTGCTAAGCAAACTTATTATATTATCTATGGACATCTATAGTTAACAAATTTATATTTGGATATATTTTTTACTAAGCTTGACATGTATGCTATTTTAGGATAATAGAATGTTGCTTATTGTGAGCTAGTTTATGTGTGAATTTATATTTTAAGCATATTAATGAATTGTTTCAGTTATATATTAATGTTTATAATTTTCATGTGAAAAGATCTAATTACTTATGTGTTGTGAGGTGGATGCACGATAATTCTTCCCTTGAACATGTCGAATGGAGAGAATCATCAGAGAGAGTGGTGTAGATGGAGATATTTTTGGTTGACAGATAGCTAGCAGATACCTACACACACCACAATAATTAGTCATGGTATAAAATACATTTGAAAATGATTATTTTGGTGCTTGTTTAAATTGTTATTTTCTATAATCGCTTTGTAGGTAACTTATAAGAATAAATTTCCTTGTGTTGTTAGCTTGATGTATCATTAATACATGTAAAGCTAAAATTAATAATGGTAAAATTAATAGTTTAATATTTTACCATTAAACTATTAGAGCATAATTAAATGTTAATGGGATTAATATGAAATTAGAATATCATATTAAATGTAAAAAGGGAATTTTTTTTAAAATAAGAGAAAAACATTGAAATTAAAAAAATTAAAATTTTGGAAAAAAAAAGCAAAAAGAAAATAATTAGATGTATTAAAAATAGTAAAAACAAAAAAAATATAGAAAAAGCATTTGGCATCTATTTTTCTATTAAAGAGAGAGAATGAAACATAATTTATATAGTTTTTCACATTGGGGAAAGGAAGGAGAGAAATGTAAAATGTTTAAGATGAGAAGGACTAAACTGAGCTAAGCCTATTTGAATAGCACCACACAAGTTTATAAGCTTACATGGTAGGTGGTGTCTTGAATTTTATTGTGAAGTTTGTTAAATAATCAATATGTAATATAAGATATCGATTATTGAATATGAGTAATTGGTTGTATATGCATGAGTGGACTGTAACATATAAATACAATGATTTAAATATTTATTAATATATATGCAACATATATTGAAATGGAGACTTAAATATATCGTAATATATTACAAGATTATCTATATTTAGATCAAAACTAGAGATTTACCCTAAAATGTATAATAGTGATGTGTGTGTGTGTGTACTAAGATTTATTTTATACTATAGAGATTAGTGTTATAATGGTTATGGTTTACTTGATAATTAAATAGTAATTATACATTATATGGACTTTATAGAAAATAAAAGATGAAAGAGAGAGAATTTTTTAGGGAGATTTGTATTATAATAGGGATTATCTTTTAAAGCAAAAATTTATAGATATGATTTTATGACTATTATTTATTCCAACCAATAATATGGCCTTATAAGCATGGATCATTCTAGAATTTGGGTTAAAATTTTTAATTCTTCTAATGTTAGTGTCATAAATAGACATGCTTAATCAGTAATCAATAAATTTTAATTCTAATTCTAAATTGGTACTTTTTCCTATATGGTCTCCACCTGAATTTGGTCTCTTGCATAATGGAATCAATTTGTATCTTTTCTTTAGCTGGATTAGAATTTTAAAATGTTATTAAAATCTTGTCTAGTATGTGGCAATTGAGACATTCATAGTTAAAGTAAAAATAATTTTTTTAATAATATATCTATATACGGACTATACGTAGATATCATCTGCTTTGTGAAGAGTTCTAGAAAATAAATATTATATAAAAGAAGGATAATATAAATGCAAAAACAATATAGTTTTATGTTTGGTGTCATTTTACAACCAAAAATCAACATTTTCCTTCAACCATATACTGCCCTCTCTGAACAAATAAACCTATAATGCCATTTCTACAATGACTCAGTAATCTATTTTGAAAGTAGACAATTTGACACCCAAAATTGATATAGTGCTTGACCTTCATCATTATCCACTCTACACTCTCTATAAATCTTAGCATGAACTCAAATTGAAATTATCAAAAACCTTTGGTAATCATTTTTCACTAAACTAGCATCTAAGTGCAAGACTAGATTTAACATTGTGTTTAAAGATTGTATATAGCTTTAATTCATATTGAAAGAAAGGAATGGAAGAATTTATATTGAAAACATTCCATTGAAGATATATGTTGATTTCATTCAGCTCTAATATAGTAAATTATAGGCAGCCATATTCAAATATTAGGCATCATAATGATTAAAAATTATATGAATTTATACACAGCCAATAGGGCATCAATCTATGTTTGATTGGGTAAGGGATTGAATGTTTTTAACCAGAACCTATTAGACAAATGTCACCTTATTCCAAGAGGGATTATATATTTTAAAATAGAATGTTATTATACATTTATTCAACTCATTTGTTATGGCAAATCCAATTTAAGTCTATCAAAGGTATTTACAATAAAATAATCTGATCAAAATGGGCTTATATAAATAATATCATTTATGAGTTTGAATTATGCCATTTTGTATTAGGGCATCACCCCATTTTTCCTAAACCTTTTCAGTGGCTAAAAATCTCTATGTGCATATATATACTTAAGACCCATATAAAATTAAATAGCCATCCCATATGGTTAAGCAAAATAAATGAGTTTGGTATGAGTATATAAACAAGTAAATAATAATATTTTTATTGTTGAGAATTTAGGTTGAGGTTTGAAATAGATTAAGATTTAGCTAAAATAATAGCGAAGGTGTTAGTTAAACATTAGTTAACAAAGCTATGTTTTTTTCCATAGAACAATACTTTTATACAAAACTGGAACATAAATATTTATGCCATTTATACATAGGCATCAGATTTTGCCAATACAAACATCTTAGAGGAATTATTTTAAAAGTTCATTTTTTATAGCGAAATTCAAAATGTGTCATTCAATTAAGTTATGACTATTGATTATAAAGGTAGATTTCTTTAGTTAATATTCATGGGAAAATTATTAACCAAAAAAATAAAGAAATTTAATAAATTAGTTTAGCAAATGTTTGCCTACAAAAACCCCAAAAATAAATTGATTGACATACGGGACCGGTTATGTTTTCCAAAAAAAACAAGGTTCTGGGTTTTCTAGTTATTGTATGTGATAGACGTTTCCATGTATTTTTTTAACTAATTTGGGTGTGTCATACTTGTACATAGGTTTTGTCCTTATAATATATGGTTTGAGTAAGTTTTTATGTTCTCAAAAACCAAAAACTTTAATCTTTTAAAACAATCTTATAGAAAATAGAATGAGTTATTTAAATGAATGACATAATGAGTTTACGTGATTTCTAGTTCTTTGCATATGGTTAATTTTATATTTTTACATGTGCTTTGCATTGAGTACTTAAGTGTAGTTCATGTTATGAGATTGTTAATATGTATAAGTGTTTATCTAGTATATAATGATGCATCATGATGTGAGCTCACTATTATGTTATTGAATGTCAGCTTATACTCTAAATTCAAGGTATGTTCAGATGGTATAACCTCGTATTTTCTTGCTGTTTTTAATTGTATGGAGCATTAGGCCCTTGAAGTCATATGTTTGGTAATGTGTATTTATATAGTTAGGAACCTACGATAGTATGGGATATCATGGGGTGTTAGATTATAAAAGTATTTTGTACCTGGGTGGTACATAGTGTAATTATTTTGCATAAACTCCTATCTACATTTGACTAGTTTATTGTATATCTGCTTGTTATTGTTGTGGATAACATGTGTTGTAATAGTTGGTAAGACTTTATGAATGCATGCAATCTTTGAGAGTTAACAAATGTTATGTTGGTATGTTGTTGTGTTCCATGGGAACCATGACTTGCTTCATTATATATGGTTATTGTATATATGCTTATGTTTCCATGATTTTAAGACCACTTTATATGATTCATTATGGAAAACTAGTAGTTAAGTCTTAGAACACTCAACTGTGGTTATATGGTTTGTCATAGGGTGTAGATAATAGGAAACCAATTATATTGTTTGAAGTGTTTTGTTAAATTATATGTTTACCCAAATGTTATATATTTGTAATCATTATTTTTAGTATGAGATAGAATATAATGAAATATTAATACATATGTTTGATGTACTAAATGTATGATATTATTACTCCTTTATATAGCATGTTATATGAAGCATTTTCTAATAGGACATAAGTTTATGAATCTTGTGGTTGAATTATATGTGACCAATCTGCATTGCTAATGTGGATTGAGTGAAACAAACTTCAGTGGCTTACTTGCATTAAAATGTTAGATGAAGGCAATCTGATCAAGTGGTGTGTATTAAATTGATTGATCTAGATCATTACCATTTATTATTTGTAAAGATTTAGGCCAAAGTATGTTTAGTGAGATAATACAATTTTATGTGTATGGTTCTCATGTTAGTGTGATATCTTGTAATAGAATGGATTTCTATGATACACTACATGTTTAGTTTAGAATCATACATCACATGAATACTTTCTAGTCTCTCTACATTCTCATGTTGTCACTATCTACTCATCTATAAAGGGAGGGCCATTCTGTGATGGGATAGTGTAGTGGATCGTTGGTCTATGGTTGTGTAAATAAGTGATCAAATGATGCTCTCCCTCCCCAAAATAGTACTACTATTGAGATGACACTTGATATTTCCATAGATATTGGAGAGTCTAGGGAAATCATGCTCTGGGGAGACATGTATCTAAATTATGTACATTTTATTATATTATATATTATTATTGATTATTGTCATGAGTAATTATAATTACTTATTATTGTATATTGATAGCAGTGATTGTAGATTTCTATCAGTCATGGTTTAGTTATTGTACTAATTTCTATATTCATTTTATGAAGCATTCTCATGACATTAGAGATTTGTGATATAAGATGTAATGTGTACTTATTTTTATCACTTTAGTATATATGTGATCTTTATTTAGAATCTCAAGGTGTAATCTATTTATGGTATATATGTTTAATTTTAAAAAAAATCATGTATTTCTATGTCTAACTCAGTAGGGTTATTACATCACACATCTCAGGGGAATCACACATATAATGGAGGGAAAAACATGAAAATTTCTCATTTTATTTTTACGCTGCAACTGTGGTGTAAAGTTATAAAAATATTGGAGATTAAATTAAAAAAAAGAGACAAGATGTGAACAAACATTGTTGTTACTTAATATATTAGGGAAGGTAACATCATTACTCAAATAGATCATTTTTTTACACTAATAACTAAATGAACACAAAACATTAGTATATATTGTAACTCGTGTTCAAATTTCAAGTGTGGTTGCGGTACCTAAAAGAAAATATTTGAAATTCTTGATGTGAAGTGAGGTAATAATTGGTGTATTGGAATGGGATTTTTTCTACATTTGGATGATGAATTACATTATTCAAAACATTTATGGATAATTAAATTAACTTAGTTTTTTTCCAAAAATATTCTATTGATTATATGGATTTAAAATTTTGAATTTTTTCAAATAATAGTTTTTCTATATATAATTAATTATCTATAATTATGTATCATAAAATATGGCTTAATATAAGGGAGAAGAACTATTAGTTGACCATTTTAATACACGAGAGGGTGTATGAGAGAAAAAGAGATAATACTTGGTCGTACAACTTGGACTAAATAGTATTGCACAACAACCAATGATATGATGACCCACCACCCTCATAAGTATAAAATAATCCATGCACATATATTGATCACACTTATTTTTTCATGTATTTCAAATTTTCCATTTTAGATTAATTCAAAATATGATTTTCCCACCACTTAAACATGTCAAATGAAAAATGTAACTATTTCCCACTTGAAATTTTACATGGGCATTGTTCATACATCAATTTATGTGACGTACTTAAAAAGTGCCAAAATTAGGATGTACACCTATTAGTGACTCTCCCTTAAATTTACTCTATACTAGATGTTAAATAAAAAATCAGATCACATACTAATATTTTATAAATTCACTACAAAAAGCCCACAAAAGACATTAACTCATCACAAGTTTAACATGGATGTAATCACAATGATTGATGCTTTAATACAATTAAAAAATATATAACCAAATTAATGGGTGAACATTGACTAAACAAGACCACAAAATCTTGTATAAGTATGATGTTATTCTATATACATGTCTAAAGAATGATATTCACTCCAAAAATTGTATATAACATGACAATATGGTCCAAACAAAAAATATACAAAACCCAAAAAAGTGGATGACATAGAAGAAAACATTTTATGACAACATCCCACAAAATTCACAAATAAAACTTAATTTGGACCAATTATCAAAAACTACACAAATATTTTAAAATAATATAATCAAAGTTTTAGTAAATTCCTAGGGACCTGTAGGCATATTCTTTTTGCCTTTCTAGGGTTTGTGTGTTTTGATTATTGATTTATATTTGGTTCTTATTGGCTCATGTTTCTTATGTTTTGGGGATCATTTACATACCATTCATCTATTTTTCTCTCTCTTCCATTCTTTTTCCTTTTGTCTTAGGTTTGATGTATGATGGCCTTGTATTCTCATGGTCTAATAAGGATGTACTATACATTCATCATCTAATTAAGAGCATAAAATACATAACTAGTTTGACAAAGTACATAATACCTTCTTCAGTCCCCCATTCTAACCCTTTATTTGAGTCTCATATGTCTTGTACTCTTATTTTATTAGGCTTCACATCTGATTTGTGTTGCCTTAAACACCAATAACATCAAAATTTATTTTTGAGAATCTATTAAATATATAAGTGCATTTGCATACATAGAACATCAATTTTATTTATACAATAAGGTCATATTTTTCCTACTATATTATGATAAATCAAGTAATATCTAAATTACACATGTTATTGTGTAGATGTATTACATTGTGATGTAAAACAACTTTCCATTATAGAAGACCATTTTTAGATGTATACATATGGTTAACTTGATATTTTTTTAAAAAAAATCAAGGAGATTTTTATATACTATAAGTTTGGTAATTTAGCATGAGGTTATCCCCTTAAGATAATGGCTGAAAATGAGGAATTTAAAGTACTAGTTAATAAGAAGGGGAATAAATATCATAAACGTAACTCTAAAAAGAAGGAAAAACTCCAAGATAATACAAAAACATTTCAATCTTAGTTAATACTTAACCATTTTTTAGGTTTAAGAGCTAAACAAATGACAAATAACCTGGGGTAATTATGGCAATAGATCCCCTAAAAGATACCAAAGTAGATGAGGAAGGTCCTGAGGTAATAGTTGCCTTAGATCCCTTGACAAAGCCTTTGGGCACTAAGAATCAAATCACCTAGGTCTTTGAATCTTCAAAATAGATTTAGTCAAATGAAATAACTGTATTGAGGTTGGTGTTATCCAAGATATTTTGGGCTAGGTAAATAACCCTTCTAAGCCAATGACTTTGGTTATTCAGTTGCATCCGTATAGAAATACTATTAGGTAAACATATTTTGATTTACCAACAACAAATTTTAACTCCTTCAAAGATATTTAATAGTTATATGAGTGTTTAAATTAAGATACAAACATGGAAATTCATCTAAACTATACGGAATCTCATGGACAACTTTAACAACTTCTTTTTAAAAATAAATGTATAATGTCAAGGAGAAATTTTAAAAGGTTGTATTTGATAGGATCTATTTAGGGGTAGATCCACACATTTGAGATGTTAAGTGCGTATAATTTTATGCCTTGTTCTACACTTCTACACTTTTTTGTATTACTCCCTATGATGGGGGATTTTGAATTTTTTTTGTTAGTATTATTATTTGCCATTTTCGAGGGGTCTTAAGATTCTTGCTTATTGGGGTGTAAATACCAACCAATGACCCATTTATTATATTTATAAAATATATAATTTAAACTTATTTATTTAAATTAATATATATGATAATACATTTCATATTAAATATATATAATACGTATGGTTGGTATAAAATATCTTGTTTCATAAGGATAAGTACAACCTTGGTGCAGAGGGTTAGTATTGGCTCATGTCAGTAGGTATAACTCTTAAAGAGTATGACATGCTTTCTCTATTGAATATCATTCTTCATGTCTTTAACTAAGACTAACTTGTTAGTGAATTCAAAAAAATGATAAACTACAAAAATTAAACCCACAATCTATTATTTATATCTATATTGCTTAACCAACTCACCTCACCACATGCAAAGATGTTAAATATTCAACCCAACTTCTATAATCAATGGCTGTTAAGTTTTCAAATGAAATGTAAATGTAATCACCTTCCACCATATTTTTAGAAGGTCCCACCATATTATTGATGTGTACGTCAAAAGGTATTCACACATTTTAGGGGATTCACACATATAGATGAGGGAAAAACATGAAAATTGGTCCTTTTAGTTTTAAGGTCCATGTGTGGTGTAAAGTTAAAAAAAATAGTGGAGATTAAATTAAGGGCAAAGAGACAAGACATGAACAAAAACTATTCATAGTTAATATATTAGGGAAGGTAACATCATTACTCAAATAGACCAGTTTGTCTTAAAATTAATAACTAACTGAACATAAAATATTTGTAGATTATAACTCATGTTCAAAGTTCATTTGTGGTTGTGGTACCTAATACAAAATATTTGAAATTCTTAAAGTGAAGTGTGGTAATAATTGGTGTATTGGAATGGAATTTGTTATACATTAAGATGATGAATTAAATTATTTGAAATATTGATAAATTAATTTAAATTAACTTAGTTTTTTTCCAAAAATATTCTTTTAATTTTATGGATTGCAAAATTTGAATTCTTTCAAATATATATATATATATATATATATATATATATATATATATATATATATATATATATATATTACTAATCATAAAATATGGTTCAATATAAGGGAGAGGGCCTATTAGTTGACCACTTTAATACATGAAAGGGTGCATAAGATAAAAAAAGTCAATACATGGTTGTAAAAGAGTAAAAGGTAGATGTAAAATCTGCATCTAATTATACAACTTTGACTAAATAGTATTGCACAACAACCAATGATATGATGATATATAACCTTTCTAAGTATAAAATAATCAATGCACATATATTTATCACACTTATTTTTTCATATATTGCAAAATACGTATTTCAAATTAATTCAAGATGTGATTTTCCCACCACTTAAACATGTCAAATAAAAAATGTAACTATTCCCCACTTGAAGTTTGAAATAGGCATTGTTTGTACATCAATTAATATGACATACCTATAAAGTGTGAAAATTAAGATGCATAATTATTATTCCCTCTCCCTTAAATTGATTCTAAACCAATAGTTAAATTAAAAATCATACCACATACTGATATTTCATAAATTTGTTAAGATAACCCAAAAAAAGACATTGACTCATCACAAGTTTGCCATGGATGTAATCACAATGTTTTATGCTTTAATGCAATTAAAAAAATATAACCAAATTAATGGGTGCATATTGACTAAGTGAGACCACAAAATCTTATAGAAGTATGATATTATTTTTTATACATGTTTAAAGCATGATATTACACTCCAAAAATTTTATATAACATGATAGTATAGTCCAAATAGAAAACACACAAAACCCAAAAAAGTAGATGACATATAAGAATATAATTTATGACAACATCTCATTAAATTCACCAATAAAACTTAATTTGGAGAAATTATCAAAAAAATACACAAATACTTTAAAATAATGTAATTGAACTTTTAGTAAATTCCTAGGGACCTATTGGCATATAATTTTTACCTTTCTTGGGTTTGTGTGTGTTTTTATTATTGATTTATATTTGGCTCTTATTGGCTCATTTTTCTTATGTTTTGGGGATCATTTTCATACCCTTCGTCTAGTTTTCTCTCTCCTCCATTTTTTTTTTTTTGTCGTAGGTTTCATGTAGGAATGCCTTATATGTTCATGGTCCAATATGAATGTAATATACATTCATCATCTAAATAAGATCATAAAACACTTAACTATTTTGATAAAGTACATAATACGTTCTTGAGTCACTCTTTTTTTAGGCCCTTCTGACCTTTTACTTGACTCTCATATGCCCTTTATTATTATTTTAATAGGCTTAATATCTGATTTGTGTTGCCTTAAGCACCAATAACATCATAATTAATTTTTGAGAATTTATTAAATAAACAAGTGTGTTAGCATACATAGAAGATCAAGAAAGTGAATAAGAATTTAAGGACATAGAACATCAATTATTTTATACAATTAGGTTAGATTTTTACTATTATATTATGATAAATCAAGTAAGAGATAAATTACACATGTTATTGGCTAGATGTATTAAATTTTGATGTAAAACAAGTTTCCACTATATGAGACCATTTTTAGATGCCTACACATGATTAACTTAATATTTTAAAAAATAATCAACTAGATTTTTATATACAATATGTTTGTTAATTTAGACTATGGTTGTACCCTTAAGATAATGGTCAAAATGAGGAATTTAATGTAATATTTAATAATAATGGGAAGAAATATCATAAACGTATCTTCAAAAAAAAGGAAAAAGTCCAAGATAATATAAAAAATCTTCAAGCTCAGTTAATACTTAACCATTTTTAGGTTTAAGAGCTAAAACAAATGACAACTAACTTGAGCTAATGGTGGCATTAGATCCCTTAAAGGATACCAAAGTAGATGAGGATTGTCTTGAGGTAATAGTTGCCTCAGATCCTTTGACAGAGCCTTTGGGCACTAACAATCAAAGCACCCTGGGCTTTGAATCTTGAAAATAGATTTTGTGAAATGAAATAAACCTATTCAGGTTTGTTTTATCCAAGATATTTTGGGATAAATAAATAGCCCTTCTGAGCCAATGACTTTTGTTATTGAGTTATATGCATATAGATATATTAATAGGCTGACATATTTTAATATGCCAAAAATAAGCATTAACTCCTTCAAATATATTTAATAGTTACAAAGGTGTTTATATTAAGACACAAAACATGTAAATTCATCATAAATATATGGATTATCATGGACAACTTTAATAACTTATTTAAAAATAAAAATAAATGTATAGTGTCAAGCAGGAGTTTTATAAGGTCTTACTTTAGAGGATCTATCTAGGGGTAGATCTACACATTTGAGAAGTTAAGTGGGTATAATTTTATGGCTTGGTCTACACTTCTACACCTTTTTATATTGTTCCCTATGATCAGGGATTTTGTAATTTTTGTTAGTACTATTATTTTCCATTTTGGGGGGTCTTAAGAATCTTGCTTATTGCGTTGTGAATACCAACCAATGACCCATTTATTTTATTTTGAAATAAATACTTTAACCTTATCTCTTTAAATTAATAGATATGATAATAAGTTTCCAATTAAATAAATATAATAAGTATGATTCATATAATATCTTTTGTTTCATAAGAATAAGTATAACCTTGGTGTAGAGGGTTGGTATTGGCTCATGCAAGTAGGTATAACTCTTACAAAGTAAAATATGTTTTCTCTATTGAATATCCTCCTCCACGTCTTCAACTGAGACTAACATGTCAGTGCATTCACAATAATGATAAACTACAAAAATTAAACCCACGACCTATGATTTATATTTTTAATGCTTAACCAACTCACCTAACCACATGCAAAGATGTTAAATATTCAACCCAATTGCTATAATATATTGTTGTTATGTTTTGAATGCTCTAGAAATGTAATCACTTCCCACCATATTTTTAAAAGGTCCCACCACATTATTGATGTGTATGTCGAAAGGTGCTCACACATCTTAGGGGAATCACACATACAGCTGAGAAAAAAACACGAAAATTGGTCCTTTTATTTTTAAGGTACACATGTGGATAAAAGTTTAAAAAAATAATGGAGATTAAATGAAAGGCAAAGAGACAAGACACGAACTAAAACTATTGATAGTTAATATATTAGGGAAGGTAACATCATTACTCAAATAGATCATTTTGTCTTATATTGATAACTAATTGAACATAAAATATTAGTATATTGTAACTCATGTTCAAAGTTCATTTGTGGTTATGATACTTAATAGAAAATATTTGAAAATCTTAAAGTGAAGTGTGGTAATAATTGGTGTATTGGAATAGGATTTGTTTCACATTCAGATGATGAATTAGATTATTTGAAACATTGATGGATAATTTAAATTAATTTATTTTTTTCTAAAAACCTTATTTTAATTTTATGGAATGCTAAATTTAAATTATCTCAAATAATAGTATTTCTATATATAACTATCTATAACTACTTTACATAAAATATGGTTCAATATAAGGGAGAGGGACTATTAGTTGACCACTTTAATACATGAGAGGGTGCATAAGAACAAAATAGTTAATACTTGGTTGTAAAAGAGCAAAATATAGATGTAGAATCTACATCTAATTATACAGCTTTGACTAAATAGTATTGCACAACAACCAATGATATGATGACATATCACTTTTCTAAATATAAAATAATCAATGCACATATATTGATCACACTTATTTTTTTATATATTTCAAATTAATTCAAAATATGATTTTCTCACCACTTAAACATGTCAAATAAAAAATGTAACTATTTCTCACTTAAACTTTGAAATAAGCATTGTTCATACATCAATTAATATAACATACTTATAAATATGAAAATTAAAATACATAATTATTAATACCTCTCCCTTAAATTAATTCTAAACCAATTATTAAATCAAAAATCATATCACATACTGATATTTCATAATTTAATTAGGACAATCCCACAAAAGACATTGACTCATCACAAATTTACCATGGACTTAATCGCAATGGTTGATGCTTTAATGCAATTAAAAAGGATGCAATATTGTTCTAAATATTTTTGGCTTTAAAGAGGAGTAATACATTCAGTCGGTGCTGAATTTACTTTATTCAATACAAACATAAATTCTATCTTTATTACAATTACATGGATGGACAATATGATTAAAGAAGAGTGGTACATTCAAAAATGATGTAATGTTATTTAGTCGGATACTGAATTACTTTATTCAATACAAACACAAGTCCTGACTTTATTCAATCCACATCGATGGACAATATGACAATTGAAACATACATACACAAATTACAAATAAATAAATATGTATGATAGGGTGTATGTTCTAGTAAGGAGCAGGTGCATATGCTTCACCAGCTAGGGAGAAAGCCTTGAGATCTCCCACAGTTGGTGCAGGCGCTGTCTCGAACATCATTCGTCTCGAGCGTGTTTTGTGAGCCTCGCACATGTGGGGTAAATACATTCCTGTCATTATATTATCACATGTTGGAAAGATTTAATAAAATCATATATGAGTGTTGAGGAACAACGTTGGGTAGGGTACCTTCTCCTGCAGCGAGATTGAGGTACAGATCCACAACATTAGGGCAGCTGTCTTGGCATTTGTCTGAGCACAATTTGGATGTGAAATGAGAATATGCGGAAAGATCGTCGGTGGACATACCCACACTCATCCTCTGCAAACCACATGCCTCTACACACTCCTCGCTCTCTATCCATTCCGTCATCTTCTCCGCCATTATCCCTGACGACTGCAAAGCCATGTAAATCACATAACACTTATTATTCACGCAAGTTACATAGCAGCTTCTATTCTTTTGAAAAAACGAGTATAGCAAAGAACTTATAATTACCTGGCACTGATATTGTACTGACGCCTCGTGGGTAGAGGGGACGAAGGAATACTTCTTCTCCAGCACACACCGAGCTCCCGACGATGACACGGCGAAAGCGCACATTTCCACGGGAAGCTTTTCACATTCCACACCTCCTTCACCTTCACAAATCACCATTAAATCAAACGTTAACTTATTAAATTAAATCAGTACCTTTTTTATGAATTGAATATAACAAGAAATGTTAAAAGTCATTTTAATCTGCTGAAACTAAATTAATTCATGGTAGCAGCAAAAAAAACTCAGAAAAGCATAATGTCATCTGAGAAGCAAAAAAGGTACCGAGCACGAGAGCGCTTTGCATGCCCAAAAGCGCAAAAACGATGGCAAATGCAACTGTCATTTCGGAAGCCATTTGCTTATGCAACCTAAGCCCAAACAAAAAAAGAAAGTTAAGGGGCAACAGCTGCATTTGTGAAGAACAAGGCTGTGTCATGAATAGTATTTATAGAGATGCAGTAGCGAAAAAAATTAAACCCCTCCAATCAGGAACATTCAATCTTCTTCCCTAATTCAAAAGTTGGGCAATTATAAAACGACTTTTAATAGAAAAATTGAGCTTGTGGGATCATCAACCTCCGTGATTGACGGGGGAAGGAGTTTACTGGAAAGACTTTTGTAATCCCATTCTCCAATAAATGACGAAATGTCAGGTTTCACTTCTTGTTGCAAGCTTAGGATGTCGAAATCAAACTAAAGGGAGTCCATGCGGAGTTCATTAAAAAAAAAGGCATTATACATGAACTTTATGGTTTGATTTATGTATTAGAGAGATTTTACTAATAAGTTATCTATGAATTCTATAATTCGATTTATATATTAGGGAGATTCTATGTATCCGACTTAAGTGTCATAAACATTTTATGGGACATTTATAGAAACATAATATCACCATTCATTTTATCTTATCATATATATTCATATTCATATATATATATATATATATATATATATATATATATATATAAAACTTAACTTCTGATTGTAAGGTCATTTCAACTAATTTCTACTTAATTAAACTTTTTCACATCTACTTTTAAGTTTCAACTAATCATAATTTCTTTTCAATTTTTTTTAATTTTATGTATTTTTTAATCATAAGAATGTATTTCATCCACACATAAATAAAATTCCCTAAAAACTTATGATTAAGACTTCTTTAAAATTAAGCAAGTATCTCATCACTCCATCCACAGTACAACTAAATATAGATTAAAAACCTCAAAGTTGAAGGAGTTCATAAGTGTTAAAAATGTATGATATATTTTCTATGATTTACACTCTATGAGAATGTAGAGTTAGAATTTATTAGCATGTATTTGGATGGTTTTACCCCATCCTTTATATAACATATGATTTTGGTACCTATGGTATTGTAATATAGCTTTAACAGTTACCTCTTGATGTATCTATATATACTTTCACATAAATCAGAGGACAAGCAGAACTTGAAAAATATATTATTGCATTGTAAATGATTTAATTAATACATTAAACAATGACTTACTATATTAAATTTTTGAAACAACCCAAATGGGTTGATTTATCAAATAACTATGCATTTTTTTTTACTCAATCGAGATCAATATTGCTATTAATTATTTTTCTAGTAAACGAATATAAAAACATACTAAAATCAATTCCATGTATATCATTTCAAAATATGGTTTTGCTAAATTTGATTTACAATTTACTTAGTATACAACATATGCATTATGCTAAATGATCCCACTGAATCAAATGCAATATCCAAATATACATCTATCCTCTTGGGACTTAAATGATAAAATACTATATAAATAGTCAATAAAATTGAAAGACACAACTACAATGAACAATATATAACATTAAATACACAATAGTATCAATAACCACAACTCTAATAAAAAGATTATCAACATTAGCAATAATATCAATAGACTCATTTGTAATGTACATCATAAAATAACACTGTTGAGACATATAAGTCAACTCCTAAAAAAATTTAGTAGCCATGAGTACGCATCTTAGATTAATTCTTATTAATTGTAAGGAGGGAGAGCATCATCCAAGCATTTTTCTTCCAACCATACACTGATGAACCCCCAACATTTCTCCATTCAAAGTGTCCCTTCCCTTCATGAAAGAGAAAATAATGAGGATGAGAGTATCCATAACCATTTGAAAATAAGTGTGGTAATACATTCCCTATAACATGTACCTAGTCGCATACACCATAGGTATGCCTCTATCTATTATGACCTCAAGTAAAAATGCAAATTAGAAAGTATTGTGGACTAACAGTATATACAATGATGACATTACTTTGGCTAAAGCATCTATAGAATTCATATATCAAGAGAATCTGGGTCATGGTCAACATATGCATTACATTCTGATTATCAAATACCCATCAATATAATTATAATCTCACTGATGATGAATGAATCATAAATAGGCACCCTGCCTATCCCTCAACATCATCTAAGCTATAAAAATGATTCTATCTAAAACTTAGTTAAATTAAAAAATAAATTATATTTGTAACCATATAAAACATTTTTCTAACATTTAATTAATCATATTATAATTATACTTCAAAATGTCAAATATGTGTATTACTTATACAAGAAAACATGAAACAACCAATGATTACCTTAACATCTCAACCACATAACTAACCCTCTTTACGACCTCATTATTTATAAAAATACTAAAACATATTGTAATTGCATATTCTAAACAATGTCATATGTTATAAAAACCCATTCAGAAACTAGGATCTTAATAATCCACAATCTTATTGTAATCTCTATCATATTGCACAATATAAATCCTTAAAGTGTAATAATAGAATAATGTGTAATCTGCGATTAGAAAACACATATCTAAACTTTCCTTCCCTCGAATTACAATAATCTCCCGACTAAAATATTTTATACACCTATCGGTAGTTATGTTGCACATATTTACGAAGTTATATAATGTTTCTATGGTTACAGTTACAGCCAATATGTGCATGTACAAAGCATCATACAAAGGTCGAATTTAGGTTGATACTCTATTATTAATCTTAATGGATATGGTCTATGCATAACTAGAGTATCCCAATGCCTTGTCCTTTCCAACCATAGGATTGTAGTTACTTTTGTCAACTACCTACATATCTATAGTTGAAAAACAATTTAATCAGTTCTTGTATACTAGAGGCATAGTAAATCTGTTTGCACCCCTATTTCCATATTATTCCAAGAAAATTTAATTTATATAAATAACTTAAATACTCCTTATCAAGTGATTTTAGGAGATAAACATCTTGTTCTTTTACTTCCTTTAATATAACATCCTTATAATTATGGCATAACTGTAACGAAACATTTCATCATGCTAACATAGGATTTAAAACGTAGCTGAGAAACACATCCTTAGTACCTTTAATGTTATTTTAAGGTTAACATTGGCCCTTTAATGCCTACAACATAAGATTAATTTTACATGTAAATCACTTCTATGGGCTTACTCTCTCGCCTCCACTCCCTGGCTCTATAAAGGGTAATAGATCCTACAAACAATTTCACAATAAAACAACTAATCATGATAACTAAAATAAATACCATAACTCTATAAATATTTATTTCCAATAGTTAGAATTAATTTTTAGTTTTTGGTATGATAACTCAGTCAAAGTGCATGAATTTTATATAAATGGTGTTCTAAGTGAACTAAAAAACTCATAAAATTTAAAGATAAGATTAAGCTACTATAAAATAATTACAATATGGTGGAAGTTTGTGTTTAAATTCTCTAAATTTCTATGCACCTCAAAGAAAAGTGAAGATTCTACTCTTACTACATAAATATGTGATGCTATAGTCATTAGGGTGGAGAAAGCTACAACCTGTAGGGCTAAACCTAAGTATACTCTAAACCGGCACACTATAACTTGTTTTCTATCATTAAACTACATCAAATATTTTATCAATGATATAAACAAAAATTACTCAAAACCTTATTTAAAGCAATAAAATTCTCATACTCAAATTTGTTACTTGCCTAGTTTTTGTATTGGAAATAACAATGATTCCCCATTTATGAATGTCATGCCCTACCAACCTTCCTCATTATAATCTTCTATATTTATGTGCCCCTAATCCATTATTTTCCTTATTTTTAATGTTTGAGAGACGCTTTCAAACTCAACAACCTTCCAAACTTCACTCTACATGTAGGTCATTATTTATTCTATTTTTCATGCAAAATTAAGTTTCATGTGCATCCTCCATTAATTCAACATGGATTCATCTAGATGTTACTAGGTGGCAGAAAGATCAATTATTCTATGAAATCATTACCAGTTGAGTCCATAATGAAACTTGCTTATTAACTGGACCATGTGAGCCCTCTCTTTTAAGGTTTCCAAAATGAAATGGCTTCTTTCAACTTCAGGTCACTGAGTGACCAATAGAATTACTCCTTAGAACTCAAGTTTTGTTCCCATTGACTATGTGAACCCAAAATATTTGTTTATTGATAGATATTTTTTCACCCACTTGATGGTTTCACACATTGAAAATGGTTATGTGATGTCTATTTCCTATAATGGTTAGATGTTTTAATAATAAATCATAAATCTAAAATCACAAGTGATATTTTCCTTCAGGATAATAATGATCTCTAAATATTTCATCAACTTTACCTAATCTTCTATTTCATCAAGCATGAAAGTCACATATTTATTTTATCTTCTAACTTGTCCTAGTTGATAGGTGTTCCATAATTTTTACCATATAAGGATTCAAATGGTGTCATTTTCATATCTAAATTGATAGATGTTTTTGTAAGAAAATCAACTAATGGAATATATTCTTACCACTTGTATTGTTGGTCCATACAATACATTCTCAATAAATCCTTTAATACTTGGTTTACCCATTTTGTTTGCCCATCTATTTTAGGATGATAGGTTGTACTGAAGTTGAGTTGTGTTCCCAAGGTTTTATTTAGAGTTTGTCAAAATCTAGAGGTCATACAAGTATCCTTGACATAAATAACTTTCTATAGAACTCCATGTAGTCAAAAAATTTCTTGAATAATCCTTCTAGATAATATCAGTGCATCATCTATCAAATTACCTGATATAAAATTTTCCACCTTTGTAAGCTTTCCAACCACTACCAAAATCATACCATGCTTGTTTCTGAACATTTTTATCCTTTGGATGAAGTCCATGTTAATAACCTGCCACTTATATTAAAAAATGTTATGGGGGTATATTAATGCTATAAGATGAACATGTTCTAATTTTACCCATTAATACTCCAAACATTTCACAAAATGTTTGTTGCATCTTTCTTGACTCCTTTCAAAAATTATAATGATCTCAATTCTACCCTTAGTTTCCTCACCCCATGATGATTGGAATATGGAGAATGTGTATCTATCTAAGTATTTTGACACTCAAATCCTCTCAATCAAGTACATACATCCTCCCCTCAAACCCTAGAATCTCATTTTTCTCAAAATGAAATCCTTCATATTTATTATCTTATGGATTTTCCACAAGGTATTTCTTAACTTACTCATATAATTCATCTCCTAGAGATAATTTAAAACCTAATCTTAAAAATTTGATTGAATAAAGGCCATTGTTGTTAAGTACCTTCTACACTGGAGAGCATTTGTTACCCAATTCTCCTTACCCTTTATATAACATAAATCAAAGTCATAGTCTGATAAAAACTAAATCCATCATCTGTGACACACATTTAAATTGGGTTGAGTGAAGATATACTCAAGTCCCAAGTTATTAGTCTTGATATCAAAAGGTTTTGCCAATAGATAATGCCTCCACACTTGTAATGCATGCACTATGATAACTAATTCCAAATGATGTAGGAAATTATTTTCTTCATAAACCTTAATATTTTATAATTTTTTAAGCTACTAATTAGAATTATTACAGTAATATTCCTCCTAAACCATCCCTTGTGGTATTTTTTATCACAAAAATATGGTCATTTAGATCTGGATCACACAACACTAGTGAAAATGTATGACTTTCTTTAAGCATTTGAAATGGATCTTCATATTTTTCATTCCATAGGTGATGAGGTTATTTTTGTTGCATATAGGTGATAGGGTTATCTATATATGAGAACTTAGGTAAAACTTCCTCTAATACCCCATAGTCCCATAAAACTACACATCTTACAAATATTTTTAAGATCCATCCATTCCATACTTGCTTTTATCTTGTTTATATCTATAAATATCCCTTCAACTAAAATAATATGGCCTAAATATTATACTTTATTCTAAAAGAAAGAACACTTTCATAGTTTCCCATAGATTTTATGCTTTCATAAGAATTGTAAGACACGTTTTAATTGTTTCAAGTGTTCTTATTCATCCTCAAAATATATTAAAATATCATCTAAGAGGATGAGTATAGATTAATCTAGGTAATGCATACACACAGTGTCCATAATATTCATAAAAGTTTTAGGTGTATTTTTTAGCCCAAAGAGAGGGACTATAAACTCATAGTTTTCATAGTGTGTCATGAAATAATTTTTGGCATAACTTCCTCCTTGATCCTCAAATGGTGGTACCCTACGCTAAGGTCAATTATATAAAATATTGTTTCTCTTCAGATTTGATCAAAAATATTATCAATGCATGCTAAAGGATACCTCTATTTTTTATATTTTACTTATTCAACATTTTTTATTCTATTCACAAAAGAAGAGTCACATCATTATTCCTCCTCTCATTAGGGGATGTTTCAACAATGAATTCATGTAACAGTTGACAATCACTAGGTTGATTTAAAGATTGCAGCTATAAAAGTGTAAGGTTATTTGTTTGTACGTTTTGTTATTATATTGAAATTTATTGGTTGATGTGGATTTCCATATATGTTACCCCTTACATGTACCATTTATTCCTACTAGTCAACAAGTATTTACATAATTCATTACTAGTGGACCCATTAGGTCATGATATTTGAACTTACATTATGATACCACATGAAACAACCCAATAGGGTTGATTTAACAAATTACCATACATTTCATTTTACTCATCCTAAATCATTATTGTTGGTTACTATTAATATAGTAAAGCAATATAAAAACATACTAAAATCAATTCCATGCATATTATTGTACCAACTCAAAATATATTTCTCCTAAAGTTGATTTCTAATTTGATTAGTAAACAACAAATTTATTATAACAGGTGATCCCATTGAATCAAATATAATATCAAAATATTTATCATTCCTCTTGGGACTTAAATGATACAAATGTAGAAACAATAATCAATAATATTGAAAGCCACAACTATAATGTATAATAAGACATAACATTAAATACAAAATAGTATCAATAGCCGTAGCTTTAATAATAATTGTATCAATAGCCTTATTTTTAATGTACATCAAAAATAATATTATATACACAATATTACTATTTATAGATATAAGTCAAATCTTGAAATAATCCAGTAGCCATGAGTAAGCATATGAGACTAGTTATGATTAGTTGTAAGGAGGGAGAACATCATCTAGGCATTTTTCCTCCAACCACAAACTGATGGTCCCCTACACAACTACTCACTAGAAGTGTCCCTTCAATTTATGAAGGCATGGATAATGATAATGCAATCACTCAAAACCATCTAGAAACAAATGTGGTAGTACAATCCCTATCACATGTATCTAGTCGTATACACCATAGGTACACTCTATCTATTATAACATCAATAAAACATACAAATTAGACATTATTGTGGATCACCAATGTATACAGCTATAACATTACTTTTGACAAAGTATTTATAAGATTTAGATTTCAAGAGAATCTTGGTCATATTGCACATATGATTTAATTTCTCCTTATCAAATACCCATCAAAGTAATTCTAGCATGGTTGACGATGAGTGAGTTATAAATAGGCATCCCACCTATCACTCATCATCCTCTAGGATAGAAAGATGATTCTATCAAACACTTAGTTAAATCAAATAATACATTATAGTAGTAACCATATAGAATTTTTCTATAACATATAATTAATAATATTATAATTTTAATTCAAAATGCCAAATTTATCTATCAATCATATAATAAAATAGTAAACAACTAGTGATGACCTTAACATCTCAACCACACATCTAACCCTCTTTATAGCATCAATATTTATAAAAATAGTAAAACATCTTATAATTCCATATTATAAACAATACATATCATATGGTCTAATGACTCATCTAGAAACCAAGATACTAGCAAGATACAACCTTATTATAATCTCAATCATACTTTATGCTAAAATCATTAAAGTGTAATAATACCATAGTATATAATTCAGTATTATAATATATGTATATATATCTAAAATTTCCTTTCCTCAAATTAAACTAATCTCCAAGATAAAATATTTTATCAAACATAACACACACCTTTCATTAGTTATCTTGCCCAAGATCTTGGCCTATGTTTATTCACATATTAAATAAGATTACAATGTTTCTATTAATACAGTTACATCCAACATGTGTAAGTATAAGGCATCATACAAAGGTTGAGTTGAGTCTTGATACTTTATTAATATTTTTTTGGAAATGGTGTGCACATAATAGAGGTATCCCAAAACCAAACCTTGTTTTTGTCAACCATAGGCCTACAAATGGTTGTGTCAACTACCTACAAGTCTATATTTAAAAACTGATTTAATCAGTTATTGTATAATAGAGACCTAGAAAATATAATTTCACCCTATTAGCACATTATTCCTATTAAATTAACTAATCCTTATCAATGGATTTCAAGATATACACATCACATTCTTGTACATCCTCAATATAACGTCTTTACAATTATGGCGTAATCCTTATAGAACATTTCATCATGGTAACCCAAGATTTAAAACATAATTGAGAACCACATATTTAGTACCCTTAATGTTATTTTGAGCTTAACACTAGACCTTGAAGTTCAATGTAGCATAATATTAAGTTTACATGTTGATCACTTCTATGGGCTTATGTGTGAGATCAAACTCTCACCCACAGGTCTATAGAGGATAATAGATCTTGTAAACAATTTCATAATAAAATAAATAATCATGATAAATAAAATAAATACTTTAAACCTATCAATATTTCTTTTTGATACTCATAATTCATTTTTGGTATTACAACATAATCAATGTGCATGACTTTTATACCAATGGTAATTTAAGATAATTAACAAACTCATAAACTTTAAAGGGAAGACTAAACTACTATAAAACAATTACAACATGGTGTGAGTTTGTGTTCAAATTCTCTAAATTCCCATGTATCTCAAATAAAGGTGAATATTCTACTCTTACTACATAGAGATGTGATGCCATAGTCACTAGGATGGAAAACACTATAATACCCTACAAATGTTAGCGTTTTTAATCCTTATTTTCTATAATTTTTTTCCCTTCATCAAATATTTTACCAGGTATATAAAAAATAAGAAATAAATATCATATTTAAAGTAATAAAAATACCATACTAAGATTTCTAAAATTTGTTATTTGCCTAGGTTTTGTATTAGAAATAATAGTGATATCTCTATTGTGAATTTCATGATATTCCAACCTTATTTATTATTTTATTCTCTACTTCCACATCCAAAATTCTTTTTTTTACCTATTTTTAATGTTTGAGATCTCATTTTGATCTCAACAACATTCCAAAGTTCACTCTACATGCAAGACATTATTCATTTTAATCTTCATGAAAAACTAAGTTTTGTGTGCATATTCCATTAGTTCAACATGGAGTTATCTAGATCTTATTAGGTGATATCAATACCAATTCTTATATGGATTCACTATTGGTTGAATCCAAAATGGAACTTGTTATCCAAACCACTCGAGCCCTATTATCAATTTATAATATAGACCAATATTAATGAAATAAAGATGAAACTAAAATTCAAAAAACACAACACAATAGAGACATAGATTTAACATGGATCACCCAATATGGGATACGTCCACACAAAAATATCTAGTTCTTCTCTTATTCAGTCCAATAAATGAAGGGGAGAACATACAATACATCCACTGTAATATCATCTTCACTCACACACAATGTGTTTCCATGATTACAATTCCCTAATATCAAATAAGGGTTACATATTAGAGAAAAATGCACCAACATAATTTTTATTGTTAGATTTATGACCTAAATAGTGAATGGTTCAAATTTACTATAATATTAAAATATTTTACAATGCATTTTTAACAAAAAAATTCTTTGGGGGCACTACCCCCAAACCCCCTGGACCCCCATGGTGACCATAGTGGGGGCATATTCCCCCCCACCACCCCTCGCCCTGCTAAACCCCCCCCCCGGAATCCCCAACATAACCCCCTATTGGGAACTAGGCATTCTAATAAGATCAGCCTCCACCATCCAATAAGCCCTATCATTTAAGGTTTCTAAAATGAAATTGTCTCTTTGAACTCAAGTTTACTATGTGACCAACATAATTACCCCTTCAAACTCAAATTTTGTTCCCATGTACTATGGGAACCCTAAATATCTATTTAATGAGAGGTGTT